>RJWJ010016794.1:0-33950 GCA_004363605.1 Indri indri | reverse complement strand
AGAACAAGATGGATTCACTGATGAAATCTACCAAACATTTAAAGAATTAACACTAATTCTCCTCAAACTCTTCCCAAAAGTTGAAGAGGGAATACCTCCAAACTCATTTTATGAGGCCAGAATTACCCTGATAATAAAGCCAAAGATTATACAACAAAATTATAGACCAGTATCTCTGATAAATATTAATGCAAAAATACTAACAAACCAAATTAAGCAGCACATTAAAAGGATTATATGCCATGACCAAGTGGGATTTCCTCCTAGAATGCAAGGATGGTTCCACATAGGAAAATCAAGGTACTACATAACATGAGCAGAATGAAGGACAAATGATCATCTCGGTTGATACAGAGAAAGCATCTGATGAGATCTGATACTCTTTCATGATAAAAACACTCAACAGGCCGGGTGCGGTGGCTCATGCCTGTAATCCTAGCACTCTGGGAGGCCGAGGCGGGCAGATTGTTTGAGCTCAGGAGTTCGAAACCAGCCTGAGCAAGAGCAAGACCCCGTCTCTACCAAAAATAGAAAGAAATTAATTGGACAGCTAAAAATATATATAGAAAAAATTAGCCGGGCATGGTGGCGCATGCCTGTAGTCCCAGCTACTCGGGAGGCTGAGACAGTAGGATTGCTTGAGCCCAGGAGTTTGAGGTTGCTGTGAGCTAGGCTAACGCCACGGCACTCGCCCCAGGCAAAAGAGTGAGACTCTCTCTCAAAAAACAAAAACAAACAAAAAAAAAAACACTCAACAAACTAGAAACAGAATGAAACCACCCAAACATAATAAAAGCCATATGTGAAAAGCTACAGTTGACATCATTCTCAATAATGAAAGACTGAAAGCTTTCCCTCTAAGATCAAAACCAAGGCAAGAATGCCTGCTCTCACCACTTCTCTACAACATAGTACCTGGAAGTCCTAGCCAGAGCAGTTTGGCAAGAAAAAAACAGAAAAGGTATTCAAATTGGAAACAAAGAAGTAACAGATAACATGATTTTATATGGAGAAAACACTAAAGAGTTTACACAAAAACTATCAGAACTGGCTAGGTGTGGTGGCTCATGCCTGTAATCATAGCACTTTGGGATGCCGAGGCAGGAGGATTGCTTGAGGTCAGGAGTTTAAGACCAGCCTGAGCAAGAGTGAGACCCCATCTCTACTAAAAATAGAAAAATTAGCCAGGCATGGTGGCATATGCCTGTGGTCCCACCTACTCAGGAGGCTAAGGCAGGAGGATAACTTGAGCCCGGAAGTTTGAGGTTGCAGTGAGCTATGATGGTGCCACTGCATTCTAGCCCAGGTGACAGAGCAAGAGCTTATCTCAAAACAACAACAAAAACCTGTCAGAACTATAAATGAATTCAGCAATATAGCAGTATACAAAATCAACACTCAAAAAATCAGTTGCAATTGGGTTGCTAAGTCATAGAAAGCAGAAAGAAAAAAAAAATCAGTTGCATTTCTACATACTAACAATGAAAAATCCAAAAAGGAGATTTAAAAAACAATTCAATTTATGATAACATCAAAGAGAATAAAATACTTAGGAATAACCTCAGGTTATTTATACACTGAAAACTATAAAACATTGCTGAAAGAAATTGAAGAAAACACAAATAAAAGGCATTTCATGTTCGTGGATTAGAAGACTTAATATTGTTAAGATGTCCACGCTACCCAAAATGATGTAGAAATTCAACACAATCCCTGTCAAAATCCCAACACAAATATAAAAAAGTCATCCTAAAATTCATATGGAATCTCAAGGGGCCCCAAATAGCCAAACAATTTCCAAAAAGAACAAATGATTCACACTTCCTGATTTTAAAATATATTACAAAGTTACAGTAATCGAAACAGTGTTGGTTGGGCATGGTGGCTCATGCCTGTAATCCTAGCATTCTGGGAGGCTGAGGCAGGATCATCACTTGAGGCCCGGAGTTCCAGACCAACCTGAGCAAGGGTGAGACACCATCTCTACAAGAAATAGAAAAATTAGCCAGGCGTGGTAATGCATGCCTGTAGTCCCAGCTACTCGGGAGGCTGAGGCAGGAGGATTGCTTGAGCCCAGGAGTTTGAGGCTGCAGTGAGCTATGATGATGCCACTGCATTCTAGCTGGGGCAACAGAGCATGACTCTGTCTCAAAAACAAAAACAAAACAACAACAAAAACCAGTGTGGTACTAGCATTAAGACAAACAGACCAATGGTATAGACTCCAGAAATAAATCCTCTCGTATATGATCTTCAACAAAGGTGTTAAGACCACTCGACTGGGAAAGGACAATCTCTTTAAAAAATGATGCTTTGGGAGAAAACCGAATATTCACATGCAAAAGAATGAACCTGTACCTTTATCTTATATCATGTACAAAAATTAACTCAAAATGGATTAAAGACTTAAACATAAGACCTAAAACTATACAGCTCCTAGAAGAAAACAGAGGGGAAAAGCTGCATAACATTGCACTTGTCAATGACTTCTTAGATATGACACCAAAAGCACAGACAACAAAAGAATAAATGGAACTACATCAAATTTAAAAACTTTTGTGTATGAAAGGACACAATCAACGGAGTGAAAAGACAACCTATGGGATAGGAAAAATATTTATAAATTATATATATGATAAGGGACTAATATCCAGAGTATGTAAAGAACTCCCACCACTCAAAAACAAAAATTCAAATACCCTGATTAAACAACGGGCAAAGGTCTTGAACGAACATGTACCTCCAAACATGATACACAAATGGCCAAGAAGAATATGAAAAGATTCTCAGCAACATTAATTATCAGAGAAATGCAAATTGAACCCACAATGAGGTATCACCTTAAACCCATTAGGATGGCTACTATAAAAACAAACAAAAAACAGAGCTAGGTGCAGTGGTTCATATCTGCAATCTCAACAACTCAGAAGGTTGAGGCTAGAGGATTGCTTGAGGCCAGGAGTTTGAGACCAGCCTGGGCATTAACAAAACCCCATCTCAAATTTTTTTTTAATTAGCTGGGCATGGTGACTTGCACCAGCAACCAGAAGGCTAAGGCAGGAGAATACCTTGAGATCAGAAATTCAAGGATGCAGTGAGCTGTAGTTGTACCACTGCACTCCAGCCTGGGCAACACAAATGAGACCCCATTTCTTTAAAAAGGGGGGGGGGGCAGGGACAGAAGGAGCCAAATCAGGACTACAAGGTGGATGCCTAATGATTTCCTCTAGAAACTCTCCCCAAATTGCCCTTGTTTAATGAGAGCAACGTTTCATGAGCAGGAGCATTGCCATGGTAGAGACTCTGGTGAAGCCTTCCTAGATGTTTTTCCAGTAAAGCTTTGGCTAACTTTTTCAAAACACTTTCATAATAAGCAGATTTTATTGTTGTTTCTCACCCCCCACCCCAGAAAGTCAACAAGGAAAATGCCTTGAGCATCTCAAAAAACTGCTGCCACGACTCTTGCTCTTGAGCAATCTGCTTTTGCTTTGACTAGACCACTTCAACCTCTTTATAGCCATTGTTTTCATTCTGTGTTGTCTTCAGGATAGTACTAGTAAAGCCATGTTTCATCTCCTGTGACAATCATTAATGAAACCCTTGAGGATCTTCATCCCACTTGTTTAAAATTTCCATCGAAAGCCCTGCTTATCTGCAGCTGAGCTGGGCACAATGGTTTTGGCACCTACCAAGTGGAAAGTTTGCCGAACTTTAATTTTTCAATCAGAATTGTGTAAGCTGAACCAATTAAGATGTCTATGGTGTTGGCCATTGTTTCTGCTGTTAATCACCATCCTCTTCAATTAGGGCACTAACAAGATGAATTTTTCCTTGCAAATTGATGTGGATGATCTGCTGCTGCAGGCTACATCTTCAACATTGTCTCTTCTTAAAACAAGTTATCCATTTGTAAACTGGTGACTTCTTTGGGGCATTGTCCCCATAAACTTTTCATAAAGTATCAATGATTTCACCATTCTTTTTTATTTTTTGGCCCCATTGACCCATCCCTGATTTTACCATTCTTCCACCCAAGTCTCACCACAAATTTGATATTTTTTCTTGCTTCAATTGTAGCAAAATTCATGTTGCTCTGAAAGGGGTTTCTTTTCAAACTGGTGTCTTATCCTTCTTAGTGTCTCAAACTAGATCCTGTTCAAACATATTATAACAAGTTAGTGTAAGTTTATTTTGATGGAAAAGGATTTTGAAACCCATGCATGGTTTTTCATAATTTGCATTTTTCTGTGAACCTTTTGAAGACCCCTCACAGAACCAAACTTCTCCCTCCCAAGCTATTTGTTTACAGTAGTTTCTAAGCAGGAAGCCAGAGGACTAACAGGGCCTTATCTGGTAAGGAGAAAGCAGAGAAACAGTCCTTTTCTTTTTTGAGGAACAGCTGGAGTAAAGGAGTTAATGCACAGCACCTGAATTCAAATCCAAACCCAAGCTCTCCCACACGCACTGGCCTAACGATTTTGAGCAAATTACTTCTTTAAGCATTCCCACCTGTGAAATGAGGGAAACAGTACTGATCCTCATTGTAGATAGAGTGGTTACAAGTACAGTATAAAGCTCTTAGAACAGTGCATAGCATATTTAAGTGTGCAATAAATGCTATTATTAAGTATTCAGGAATACAGACTGGACCCCATAAAGATAATTCAAAGGACCATAAAATCAGTTTTCCTGTCATAGTTAATTTTTAGAAAACATGCTTCTTCATTCACCGACTCCAGCACACAAACAGCAAAGCAGGGAGACACACACATAGCCCGAGCGAGAAGACACTGAGACACCAGATTAGAAATGGCTTCACAGCACAGAATGACAGGTGCACAAGTCAAAGTCCTTTCAGTCAGTGCGCCCTGAGATACCGCAGTCAGAGTGGCGAACAATCATCTCCTACTACCACGTTGAACGAATCAGCAGAGGTACTTCGGAACCAAGTGAGGATGTACAATCAGATTTAACGCCCTGTATAAACCTGTCAAGAAAACGTTCTGGAGGAAGGATGCATAGGAAAAAGATCTGGACATCAGCATTTGGTAATGTCTTCTTGGATCTTCCTGACAAATGCATTCAAACTGGCCTCGGTGTGGTGTGCTCAGTCTCACCAGAGCACAGCATTGGGCTTGAGAGTCTCACTGCTAAGAGGGAGAAAAGGAAAACGAGGGCGTTAGAGAAGAAAGAGGAGAATTCATAACTGCACAGCTGGGGAGACCGAAAATGACTGCCGGAAAAGCGGGGATGGGAAGGAGGGGAGCGGAGGGAGACCTCGGTGCGTGAGTGTGCCTCCGATGTGAGAACGGCCTCCCCCGCGCCCTGCCCCCACCCTGGCCCCCTGAGCCTGACCCAGGCAAGAGCCAGGAACTAGCAGCGGGCACCGCCCCACGCAAGGTGACTGGGGCAAACCCCACAGCAACGTGGGACCCCCAGGGAGCTTCATTCGGCCCAGGCATCCCTCCTTTTTGGTCCCGATCTTGGATTGGTCCTATCAGGAATAAAGTAAGAACACACATCTCCCTCCTTGGGGGGAAGAGTAAAGGGGGCTTTCCAAAGTTCCGCGGGACAGGGAGAGGGGCCCCAACAGTTCGGGATCTTTCTAGAATGATCTACACTTCACCTCCTCATCCCTCTTGTCTCCCCAAAGCTCTGGACCTTGTTCCTAGGAGTCGGGGGAGGGCCGCCATCACCCCTCGAAGTCGCACGCTCCCAACGGCAGCTGCACCGCGAGCCGGCTGAGAGGCCGACTCCTCAGGACCACCAATCCGCTCCCACCTTGCTTTTGAGAAGACACACGCCTTTTGCCCTGCGCGCCCGCGAGGAGGCACGCCCCCGCCCCCGCCCTCCACACGTGCGAGAGCGCGAGTTTCTGCCTGCGCGACCTGGAAATTCGGAACACCCGAGAGGAGGTGCGCTCTCAAATGTCGGGGGCGGAGCTAAACGTGCCACGCCCCCTCAAAAGCGGAAAAGTCCCTGATTCGCTGAGAGCTTGAGAGCTTCCAAGTCTACGCCATTGATCCCCTCCCTCCCCTCTCTCCTCCCACAGCAACTCGGGCTTTCTCTCAGGCACCTTTCGCCATAGGCGATGATGACCCCACGGCGGTCCCGGGTGTGGCTCTGGTTCACCGCCATCTTGCTTCGGGCTCCTTCCCACCGCCCCGCAGATGGGAAAGGGCGGGGCCTGCGCCAAGCCGTGGGGCGGGGGCTCTGAAGGGGAGGGCGGAGATTATGACGCAAGGAGGAGGAGTGAGTCGGCGAGGCGTCTGGTCACGTGAGGGGGCAGTAGTCAGAGGGCCAGGCGGAGTCAGGGTTGGGACACGCCCCTGGCAGGAAAGGGGCGGGTCCAAGGAATTGTCTCCGCCCCCGGAGGGTAGAGGGCTGTGGTAGGTGAGTGGCCTCATGGACCTCACCTGCCCTCCTGGCTCCTGACTTCGTGCCGATTACATTTCATTGAATTTAAGATGCTGTCAAGTATAAGATGCATCGTTTTTTTTCATGTACCACTGAGAAAAAAGTTGCCAAATAAACTGACATGCCATCGGTTGTAAATGTATCCTGACTTCAGAAAATTTGTTTTAAAATACAATATTTATTAGAACAAATGAAATACAATGGGAATAGTGTGAAGCAGTGGAACAAGCACTGAGGTCTAGTCCCTGTCCTGTGGTGGCAGCTATAGGCAACCTTGAGCGAGGTCATTAAGCTCTTTGGACTTCAGTTTCTGCATCTGTATGAAGGCATTGGACTAGAAGAGCTCTTAGGTTTGTTCTAGCAGTGACATTTTATGTTCACCGAACTGTTTTATCACTCAAATCTCAGTTCATCTCAGTGTCATGATGCCACTGCAGATCCTGCCCTCACCATGTTATAATACTTGAATGACTCCAAGAGCCTCTCGCCTTGTCTTCCACCAACTTTGACCCCTCCAAACCACTTCCCACCATTCACCTTGCACTCACCCTACAGAATGCTGAGGCCCCAAACATAACTGCATCCAGTTGTCACATTAGAGAAATAATATGCAGGTCGAAGTTGCGTTATTTGCTGGATACAAATGAGAGTATGCACCTCAGGGAGAGGAAGGATTAGTTTGAGTTCAAGGAAAACACAAGCTAGTGCTTAAGTTTAAATTCTTAAAGTATTCACTGTAAAATAAGCAGTTCTCTAGGCAAGATGGGTCCACTCCTTTCATTGACTTGGTCCTTACGCCTTCAGGAAAAAGCGGCGGGAAAGCTAGGAAGTTAATTGAATGAAAATAAACATCATTTTCACTGGAGACAGGCTGTGCAAAGCACAGCATCCCTCAAGATCAGGTGTGATAGCTCCATCACTCATTTTAGATACAAAACCCCAGGAAATAATGACTGGGGCCTAACCTCATGCCAATTAAAGAGGAACTGACCTCACAAAGTGTTCCCATTTCTAACATCCATGGCTACTTCTTACCAAGATGATCCCTGTCTCACCCTCCACACATGGGTGAGATGGTGTAATGGCTGATTTGGTCAAGGAGCACAAATAAGACAGGCCAAGCAGTTACTGTTCAAACAGCAATGTTTAGTTGTACAACACGTAAAGTCTAGCAACGTTTACAGGACCACTTAGAGTGTCTGTTGGCTTGTTTTCAGTTGGGAAATTTAACCATAATGTCACCATAAGATTGGCTGGGACTGGTAACATTTAAGAAATGGGTCGTTCTTGCATCCCCTAGGCTTGGGCCTCTTGCTCCATCAGGACTTGGTTGTAGATGAATGGCCCACAAGTCACCAGCCTTTGAGCAAGTTGTGTCCAGGTGGAGGTGGTGGTGGGGTGGGCGAGGGGGGATTCTATAAAGACACAGTGTGTGGGGCAGTGGCAGCCGACATTCGCAAACATTCATGCATCTGATAGGGGCTCTGCCCTTCGTCCGGTATTTTCCGTTAGCCTATGGCAACCACCTGTGGCCAGGCTAATTCATTACTCACATTAATGGGATGGGGGTGGGGGTAGGAGTAGGCAGGGTAGGGAGGAAGAGATCCCTCTTATTGCTAAGTGGACAGAAGGGTGCTGTTTTTCTTCCTAGACTGTACATCTTATGAGTTTCTGGGGTTTTGTGTGTGTGTTGTTATCTTTTTAAGTTTGGGGATAAGGAAGTCAACCC
This sequence comes from Indri indri, assembly GCA_004363605.1. NCBI lineage: Eukaryota > Metazoa > Chordata > Mammalia > Primates > Indriidae > Indri > Indri indri. The sequence continues at coordinate 25,804 of RJWJ010016794.1, read as the reverse complement.
TAGCAATGTCTGTTGGGGAACATCACTCTTCCTCAGTGGCTGTGTTATGGGGTCGGGAGGGTATGTAACCACATTCTGGGCCAGCCACAAGTGGTGATTTTTAAAAAAGTGATCCTAGCCCTTGCTCCCCAACATCTGTAGTGACCCACCCTTATGAATACTTTTAAATAATGAAGGAGACACTCTTGTCCCACACTGGGGCTCACACAGCTGATGTCAATGAATCTGACAAGCAGAAAAAGTTGCTTTCTTGACCCTCTCAGGAAGCCAAGAGTAGCTCATGCAGATGAATGGACAGGGAGCAATGCCATTGCCCTTTAGGATGGTTACAAGTAGCTGGTATGGGTTTGCAAGGGCAGAAGCCGCTCTCGATGAGTTCTTTCACCCTACAGATGGACCGGGGCCGGCTGACACAGATGATGGAGTGGGGCAGCGCTGGCAGAACTCCATTCCACTGGGAGGAGAGCAGTGGGTTGGATAAATGGAGGACACAACTGTCCTAAAGAGGCAGCTGGCCCCCCGCCGACCTGCTGAGAGCTGAGAGGGGCTGTGGCGGTGGGCTGGACAAGCACAGCGCTAAAAAGGGCTTGGCCCTGCAGCAGTACAGCTGAGAGGGATGCAGGGAGAAGCAGCGCTTGAAATGGCCTTCATTCAGCCGTGGGGCAGGGGGTAGCTGGCACAGGAGGAAGGACAGAGCCCAGGAGGCCTTCTCCCTGCAGGGGAGTTGAGAACGGTTGAGGTGTGTAGACCAGCAGCTGGCAGCAGACATACAAAATAGCTTCTCCAAGGGGAGCTGAAATCAAGGCTCAGGGGTGCCTGGCACCCTTCTCCTATCAGCCTCTCCAGTGCCCACCACCCGCACCCCTAGATCTCCCCCTGCTGGTCCCAGGTGTCCAGTCCCAGGTCTCCACACAGGACTGCTCACTGGAGCAGCCACGGATCCCTTTTCTGTTGAAATGTAGCAACCTCTGGGCTATAGCACTGCCGCTGTTCTATCTTGACAAGGGCCTACCCTGTAACTTTGTGAGCAAGAGAGGATGAGGGTTGGATTGGTACATAAGCCTCCAGGAAAGACTGAGACCGTAGCTTTTGGATCCATGGTGATCTGATCACCCCACCTCTGTCTCCTGGTCCACTGAATCTTGGATCTTAAGTCCATATTTTTTCCTAGCACCTGAGTGATAAAGGACTGTGATTATAAATGCTGGGATTCATAGAGGACCAGTTAAACACCTAGGCTGGACCAGGAGATGGGACAGGAGGTTGTATGAGGTTATTGTAAACAGTATCACTTGGTGTTTTCCCTTCCCTAAGGCTAAATTGTTTCTCTAGCCCCAAATTTCAGTAACCTTACAGACTAGAGGAAAAGAGTAACTTATTTATACACCAACAGGGGAAATATCTGCATTAATAAATACAGGGCTTCAGGGAAAGGCAAGAAGAGGTGAAATGTATGGTGGCAGGTATCACTGGGAATGTCTACAGTAGGCAGGAGGAGGAGGAATCAGGGGAAAGCAGAGAAAGACAGACATAAATGTAATTAGCTTCACAAAAGTGAGGGAGAATTGAAAAGAAGTAAAATGGAAGTCAAGTGAGTATGAGACAAAGGGAACAACAGAGAAGCCAGCTTAGAACAGAGAGAATTCCAACGCAGGGAAGAAAGATGTGATCTAAAATTTGTCTCTGAAGCCAAACCACCAAGAAAGGCAAACATTGTATATTTTTCCTGATACTTCTTTAGTATTAGTTCTTCTAGAACTTAATGCCACCGCAAAAGGTTCTCACTTGACCAGCACAGGTGCTTGCTTTAACCCGGCCCTGGGACCCACATCCTTGCTGGGCTCCCTGTTTGCCTTGGCTGCCCACAAGCTCAGGGCCCATTTCACCGCTTGATTGCAGAAACTTTCTTTCCAATTCCTCTCTAAGGCTCTGATTTCTCTGGTAATCTCAGTTTGTGCTGTCCCGTGCTTTTAGTTGTGATCTTATCTGAGCGTGGTCTAAAATCATTTTTGAAAGTAGACTGGGCATAAATTCCAAATACAGAAATGAAGCTACTACAGTGGACTAATCTAAGGGGCAGGAGAGAGGGAGGGAGGAAGGAACGCATGAAGAGAGGAGTGAGAGGGAGAAAGAAGACGAAGCGGGAAGCAGACGCAGGCAACTGGCCCAGAGGCAGAAGCCAGGTGAGTGTGGATAGCAACGATGACAACGGTGGTGACTTTGGGACAGTGAACATGACACAGACTGAAGGGTGGAGCTCCATTTCCTAGACACTAATTCTTTTTGCAGGAACCCAGCTTTGGCCTACTTCTCTGCTCTCCTGTGACCTTCTTGTCCCCAGGAAGCCCTAGGCTTACCCCGACTTACAGGGAAGGTTGTCCTGAACTCCCTGCTCCCACCAGGTCTAGCTCTGCTGCCGCCTGTCCTTGGAGAGTATCTACAGCCCCAGTCCGTGGGCAGGTTCAGAGATAAGAGTTGCCTGTGGCTTACCTGCTCCCATCATTCCTAAGTGAACCCCCCACCCCAAGACCTCTTGAGTGAAGCACACGGCTTTGTTCTGGGACACTAGGAAAGGAGACAGATAACGGACAGTTATGGAGGAACCAAACTTACAAGGGACTTTCCAGGGAGGGCAGTGAAAATAGCTCACCCTACATGCACACACACAGGCACACTCGCTCCCCCTCTCACACACACGCGATGCAGACAAGGTGCTCCACAAATACCAGATGGGCCTGTGGGACAGCGGTGAAAGGAAGAAGGTGGTTGGTGGTGGTATTTGGGGTGTGTGTGTGTGGAGAAGTGGCTACGTGTGATGACAGAGAAGGGGTCATCAGGGGTTACTGTCGTGGCTTTCCTCTGTGTCCACGCTCACCGGAGGGAGGCCTCCATTGTCATTGAGCCGCTTGGCCCTGTAAGTCTCATAGTGGATGTTGTGTGTCACTTCCTTGAGGTCCTGGAGGTGGGTCCTAAAGGACACAGGGTTTGAAGAGGGATGCGATTAGGTGCAGGAAGACGCGGTGGTGACACATCTGAGACTGATACATAGCTTTGATGGACACTGGACCCAGTGATGGGGACCCACTCCAGGGAGCCAGTGATACTTCTACATCCCCTTCTGCTCCGAGGCAAGAGTTGGAACTGGGCAGAAATCTCTGTCAGACAGACCTGGAGACTCAGAAAGTGAATCTGAGCAGATGGCCCCTGACCCGAAATAATTCAACTTGCCATTTGGGCTGAGGGTTGTCGGGGGGACATCTTACCTGATGACAAAGTCTCGAAGCAAGGCAAACTCACAGTGGTTGAGGTTTTCCACTATGAAAAAAACAAAACCAAACAAAACAGGTGGTCATTTCATTAATACGGCAACACTCAGGAGATGAACTTCTGTTCAGGTCATGGAAGCATTTCGGAGACAGCCAAGGGTTATTCTGTAACCCTTCCAGATGTTTGCTCAATTCCATGCATGGGGTTTTATTCATTGAACAAATGTTTATTAAGCAGCTACAAGGGGCACAATGCCGTTCTACACTCTGGAATAATAGCTAAGAGGGACTGTTATTTTTCCCATTTTACAGAAAAGAAAACTAATGCATAGGGAGTATAAGAAACTTGCCGAGGTCTAAGACATGGCTCCTATCCTTAAGGAGCTTAAAATCTGATTGGAAGAAAGTAACGCACATAGAAAATTACAGTTGAGCCATCTTAAAGAAGTCATGCACTACATGAGAAATCCAATTCAACATAGATTAATCACTTGCCAAGGATTGTGGGAACAGAACAAGGATTAAGACATGAACCCTCTAGACTCATAATCTAATGAGTGAGACAGACATTGTCATAAATAATTCCAATTCAAGGCAGATGATAAGAAAATGCCATTAAAAAAACCCAACAAAGGGTCAAAGGAAAAGGAGACAATGTGAGACCACGGGATGATCTTTGTTTTTGTTTTTTTTAATTTTTTTCTTTTTTGAGACAGAGTCTCACTCTGTTGCCCGGGCTAGAGTGCCATGGCGTCAGCCTAGCTCGCGGCAACCTCAAACTCCTGGGCTCAAGCGATCCTCCTGCATAAGCCTCCCAAGTAGCTGGGACTACAGGCACGCACCACCAGGCCCAGCTAATTTTTTTTCTATGTATGTATTTTAATTGTCCAGCTAATTTCCTTCTATTTTTAGTAGAGACAGGGTCTCGCTCTTGCTCAGGCTGGTCTCGAACCCCTGAGCTCAAACGATCCACCCGCCTTGGCCTCCCAGAGTGCTAGGGAGTGAGCCACCGCGCCCAGCCTGTTTTTTTGTTGTTGTTGTTTTGTTTTTGAGACAGAGTCTCGCTCTGTTGCCCAGGCTAGAGTGCCGTGGCATCAGCCTAGTTCACAGCAACCTCAAATTCCTGGGTTCAAGCGATCCTCCTGCCTCAGCCTCCCAAGTAGCTGGGACTACAGGCATGTGCCACCATACCTGGCTAATTGTTTTTTTTCTATTTTAGTTGCCTGGCCAATTTCTTTCTATTTTTAGTAGAGACGGGGTCTGGCTCTTGCTGAGACTTGTCTCAGACTGATGACCTCAAGCGATCTTCCTGTCTTGGCATCCCTGAATGCTAGAATTATAGGGATGAGCCACTATGCCCAGCTGATCTTTGGTTTTGGAATCAAAATATCTGAGTCTGAAATCCAGGTTTCACCACTAACAAGTTCTGTGACCTTGGGCAAGGCACTTAACCTGTCAGAGATGCCAGTGGCTCAGCGGCTTACATTCTGGGGACAGGAACACTTGCCCTGCTCCCCTCATTAGGTTATCGTATTGAATGAGATCATTAACGTGATTCTTTGACAACTTCCAGAACCATCAAGAGCTGCCCAAGGTCACATCTATTCATAACAACATGGAAATGGCAACATCTGAACAACCCTTCAGCAGTTTGTCAGATCACATCCCCCTTCACGTGAAAACCTTTCTCTGGCTTCCCCAGTCCTTACTAAACTCCTCCAACTCGTTGCGTCAGCGCTAAATCAGTCTCATTGCTTCCTGCCTGTGTCATATTCTCAATTAGATTGCAAGCTCCTTAAGGACAGAATCTGGCTGGCATTCATCTTATAGCATATATTTATAGGTGCCCTGATCTACAGATGCTTAATAAATTGTCACTGGATAATTGATCAGTAGCCAGTTCTTCCAGAAGAATTACCTTCAATGATCCCCCACGGAGTTTTTCTGCCGAGGACCCTCTTGCCATTCACTTGGTACTCCTTGTCACTTCCCACCACAGCGAAAGGCATGCTCTCCTGCTGCATAGGGACAGAAACACAAACCAGACACATGTGCATAGTCGTCCTCCTACAAGCTGAACATCCAAGGGCAGGGCAGCACAGGGTCCTCTAGCCTTGAACCACACATCCCTGATGCTCATTTAGCAATACCTGCCTTTTGAAAACAGCACTGGCCTGGGAGTCAGGAGGTCAGGCGTCCTGGGTCCAACCCTGACTACACCACTGCCTGGCTGGTTAACCTCAGTAAGTCACCTTTCCTTCAACTTTAGAGCACTTCGTGTTTTTCGCAGTGCTTTAACACACATCTTTTGTTGCTGTTGTCATAGTTTGGGAGACAGGAGCTCACTATGCTGCCCAGGCACTTCTGGGTTCAAGTGATCCTCCTGGCTCAGCCTCCCGAGTAGCTGGGACTACAGGCACACACCACTGCACCCAGCTCACATGTCTCCTTTGATGTGGAACAACACTGAGGTCGCTGGGACAGACCTCTCTTAAACAATCCCTGCCCAAGCAACAGCCAGACTCACTGAAGCTTTACACCATCTCCCATGAAACCTACTGGCAGATGCCCAAGCCCACTGAACTCCCAGAGCTCGAGGCCACTATATGATATTCGTGGGCCCCTCTGCTCCACCAAGTGGGTTGTTTGTTCATCAAGAGCCAGTTGTTTGTTCCTAAATCTATTTGCCTGCTTTGTATATTATTGTAATCGGATAAATTAACTAATATATAAATTGAAGACACATGCATGTGGAGAGTCGCTGCTCTGAAAATTGAGTCTGGGTGCAGTAACTCACACCTGTAACCCCAGTACTTTGGGAGGCTGAGGCAGGAGGATCAGTTGAGGCCAGGAGTTCAAGACCAGCCTGGGTAACAGAGCAAGACCCATCTCTACAAAAAAGTTTGGCTTTTTTTTTTTTTGAGACAGAGTCTCACTCTGTTGCCCAGGCTAGAGTGCCATGGTGTCAGCCTAGCTCACAGCAACCTCAAACTCCTGGGCTCGAGCAATCTTACTGCTTCAGCCTCCGAGTAGCTGGGACTACAGAAACGCGCCACCATGCCCGGCTAATTTTTTCTATATAGATTTTTAGTTGTCCAAATAATTTCTTTCTATTTTTAGTAGAGACGGGGTCTCGCTCTTGCTCAGGCTGGTATCGAACTCCTGACCTTGAGCGATCCACCCGCCTTGGCCTCCCAGAGTGCTAGGATTACAGGCGTGAGCCACCGTGCCCGGCTACAAAAAAGTTTTTAAAATTAGCTGGATGTGGTGGCTCATGCCTGTAGTCCTAGCTACTTGGGAGGCAGAGACAGGAGGATGGCTTGAGCCCAGGAGTTCCAGGCTGCACATGATGGCGCCACTGCACTCCAGCCCAGGCAACAGAGTGAGACTCCGTCTCCAAAAACAAATTAAGTTGAATGTTTCAGAAAGACTTGATAAAGGTGAGTTGCTTTGGCATTAAGAGTGGATTTATCCTCAAGGAAGAGGCCTTGGCTCTATATGAAAAGAATGTTTAATGAATGTGATATATATGTTTTAAGTTATTTTAACTTAATAACTTCATAAAATCTTTAAACATTTGTGATTTGTATACATCATTAAAAAATTATTTCCTCATTTCAATTGACTCTTTCAATTAACTGACCAACTACCAGTCTTTACATCAGACAGGGGGCTTCTGCTAGAGTATCCATTCTGCTTGTTTTTTAGAGACAGGGTCTCGCTCCATTGCCCAGGCTGGAGTACAGTGGCGTGATCATAGCTCGCTGAAGCCGCGTGCTCCTGGCCTCAAGCGATCCTCCTGCCTCGGCTTCCCAAAGCATTGGAATTACAGGCGAGAGCCACCGCACCTGGTCAGATTATCCACTCTTGATGGAGGAGGAGACTCAAGACCAAAACAGAGAGTGATTTGTCTCATGTTACAATGGATTAATAGAAAAGTCCAGACTAGATCCTGGGATTCTGATGTGCAATCACGGAATTGTAGGAATTTAGAATTGAGAGGGCCTTAGAAATCACATAGGCTGATGGTTTCCGAGCCAGATTCATAGAGCCTAAAGATTCCCAGCGGGAGTGCTGGCGGCCGCTGTGGGGCAGGGAAAGCATCTCTGCGCATATATTTCATATATTGGAGTTCTGAGATTTAACTTTTTAAAAAGGGTTCTTTGGGTGGGGGAAGCCTATAAGCCACTCGCCTAGACTAACTCCTACATTTTATAAAGGGAAACTGAGGCAGGGTCTGACTAGAGCATAGACTTTCCCGAAGCCCAGCCGGATGCTTTTCCTGCCTGATGCCCCTTCCATCACCCCACACCCTGGTTTTGCCAGACCCTATGGGGGAAGACGAGGGTTTCGTGGGTCAGGCAAGGTGGGGCAGGGAGTATGGAAAGAGGCTGGTAGACAGAGGAGGTACACAAACCCATTCCAGGGGTCCCAGGGGACATCTGTGTGATGAGCAAAGCCCCAGGCACCCACCCTGATTTTGTCATTCTCTGTCTTGTCCTCCAAATCTTCATCGAATTCCTTCTGCGGGTAGAATTCAATGCCATTTACTTCAAGCTCCTTGCGAACCTAGAGGCATGGGGGGAGACACAAGGTAGCCAAGTGTCAGGACAATAGAAGAGGAGTTACATGTGCGTGAGCTGAAGTCGGAGAGACGGATCCCGCCTTCGATGCTTCACAGTCATCTCTGAACCTCGAGAGCCTGGGCAGCAGGAAGGTCCTGAGTAAATGCAAGGCCCAGTTACGCGATGACCGCGGCACAGCCCGAGAGGAGGACGAGTCCAAGGCTTCAGGCCCCTGGGTCCTCACAACCAGCTTGCTCGTCTCAGGGCCCTTAAGACTAAGATTCAGACAAGCAGCACAGCTGAGTGCAGAGCTCACTGGGCAGTGCTCCTGCCCCCTGCATGTCATGTTCCTGTTTGCAAGGAGGAGAGGGGACGCCCGCCCCACCCCAAGCCTCTCAGTCTGTCCTCTTTCAAGGCCTTCAAGGTCACCTTAAGTCTCTCCTCCTCCAGGAAGCCATCCGGGACCCCTTCATTGTTCTATTTGATTCCAAAGTTATTAAAGGCAGCAACTGTCTTTTCATTTCTCTGGAATCCCTCCCCTCCCCCAAGCCCTCACCCCCAGGCATCCAGCACAGAACTGAGCTTATAGAAGATGCCAACAAGGATAAGGACCGGCCGGCAGTGGCAGTTGATTGACTCACTAGTCTAGTCCTTCAAGTAGTCTAACATTTGAGGAGTGATCCTCATGTTCATGGTGAGGTAGGTATTCAGTGGTCTCCACGGGTAGGCTTGGAGGGTGGGAAGAAAGCAGCTGGAGCTGCACCGACTCATCTGCATCCCTGGTGCCCAGACACCACCAGCCTCAGCCTCTTTAATGGTTAAGTAGGAGCTGGGGTGCAGAGTTGGTTGGGGTGGGTGTCACGGTGGGGGTGAAAGAAGGACAAGGGCTAGGAGACGGCTTGGACCCAGAGGAGGGGAAGGAAGGGATGGAGACAGGAAAAGGAGAAAGGGGCCTTCTCACCCTTTGCTTGAATTCAGACTTCTCCTCCAGGGTCATGGTGTCAGCCTTAGCAATGACAGGGATGATGTTCACAACTTTGCTGAGGTGTTTCATGAACTCGAGATCGAGAGGTCGCAAGCTGGGGCCCAGAGAAAGTGGGATGTCAGAGCCACCATGCCCTCCCCCACTCGGCCACTGCTGCCGCTCCAGGGCGCCCTCGGAGAAGAGGACTGGGCTGGCCATCGGCTGAGGCCAAGAGGCTGCCAGCTCTCCTCTCCGACACACACCCACGGCCTCACCGTCTGCAGAGCAGTCGTGCCATTTCCCTTTTTCTTCCTCAGTTCCCACACAAATCCTGCCTCTCTTCCAGCCCCCTCAAACCAACCCTCCAGGACATCTCTTCTGACCTAGGGATTTCTTTCTCCTTGGAACATCTGTGGACCGTTGGCCTCACCCATATGTCCCTGTGTCCTGGTTGCCGGTGTGTGTCCTATTCTGCCTCTGCCCAGCTCCCACAGTCAGTCCTGCTGGGCCCGACTGGGAGCCTTGCCCCTCCCCCAACCTGAGGGCCCAGCCTGCCCCCTACCCCAGGCTCCGGGGCCACAATCCGGCTCTGTTTTGGATCAGGGACTCACTAAGTCAGGCTGCCTGATGGTTCACTCTGACAGGGGTCAAGGCCTAGGGGGGGACCTTTTATTGAGTCCCTGGGCCCGGCCCAGGGTTTTTGTTTCTTATTCCTCCTCCCTGTGTCACTGAACACCTGCTGAGTATCTGGTTGCCCCAAAATTTGTACCATCCTCTCAAGCACCGATCTGGCCCAGCAGCTGGGCTTAGCAGTGAATTATGAGACACACACCCCCGCAGGCAGGCTGCATGCTGGCCCGCTGGGATCTCCATCCTCTGCCTGCTCCTGGCATTTCCTGCATGGGGCCCACCTGTCACTCATGATCAGAGTTCCCAGCACACTCCGCTTGTGGGCGCCCTTCATCTCTAAACACCTGGCTCCTCGTGCTGCGCTGGCCACCCTCCAAGTGCATATAGCTAGCTGGGTCACACATCCCACCAAAACACCTCCCTGGGGCAGTTCTCTCTGCTGGCACAGTCTTGTTGTGATGCTGGGACACCAGTGGGCAGGAGGGTGGCTGACATTGGCCTGCTTTAACCTCATAGTGAGAAAGTCAGACTTTCTTGTGGGAAGCCTGGGGAAGCCCAAGGTTACAGGGCCATGACTAGATTCCAGCCCACCTGGCCCTCCCCAGCTGAGTCAAGATACGGATTATCGAGTCCAGAACGGGGGCAGTGGATGCAAACCAGAGCCAGGCCCAGCAGCGGGGTGGGCTGGTACATACGAATGTCCCGTGGGGGAGATGAAGTAGAGGCAGCAGTGGACACGAGTGTCAGGGATGCGCTTCTTCCTGGCGATGTTCACCTCCTCCTTCAGGAACTTCTCGTACTGCTCATTGATGTACTTCTCGATGGGTTCCCAGCTGAGGGGTGGGGAAAAGTAGGCGGATGCATCGGAAGGACAGGACCTGGGAGCGCAGCTTGGGCATGCTCAGGAAGCAACAGCCTCACACCCCTCTCATTCCCCACCTCCCCTGGTGGGTCTAGGATACCTGCTGGTCGATTCTCCCTCAGCCCCCAACCCCGCCATGGCTTCCTGGCCGGTTAGTAAGCAAGGGTGGAACCTCCCAGGGGATCTAGCTTCTGCCTGGGCTGTGGGAAGCTGCAGAGCATGGAGGAACCAATTCCTTTCACTCTCAACGTGAATGAATCTGCAGCATGTGAAGTATCTTCCTAGCAGAGTCTTTAGGGTGAAAATCTCAGAGGCAGACAGATACCAGTTTTCATTGTTGATCTGGTCTCCAAAGCCCGGGGTGTCGATGACAGTCAGCTTCATTTTGACACCGCCTTCCTCTATCACTGGGGGCGGGGTGGGGGATGAAAAGAAAAGGTACCAGAGAGGTCAGTCCTGCAGCTGACCCCAGGTGCCCTGCAGCCTGCTAGCCAGGGAGACCCAGGCCTCTTCTTTCCTTCAGGACCAATTGTTGGAAAAGTTGAGTTTAGGGGTCTTTCCCACCTCAACACCTTCCCTCATGCTGTTCCCTGCACCTGGAATACCCTCCTTCTTCCTACCTGTCTAAATCCTACCTGTGCCTTGTCATCTAGCTCAGGTCCTGCTTTTTTGCATTCTAGCACCCCACTTCCTGAACCAGCAGTCTAAGGAGTTTGCTTCATAGAGTGTAGTGCTCAATGCTGTTGTCTTAAGTTGCCTTGCATTTGTCTTACTCCCTAATAAGCCCCATTATTTCCCCTTTCTGGCAGAGGTCCCCTCTGAACAAAGCCCCTTGGGGTCCCTGCCTGGTCCTCACCATGCCCAATAGCTTTGATCTCCACCGTCTTGGGAATCTTCTCCTCCCGGTTCCAGCTGGAGGCCTTGCGGCTCACTTGGGATTTGAAGAGTGTGTTGACCAGTGTTGACTTGCCCAGTCCACTCTGGCCTGCAGTAAAGCAGGAGGAGGAGGTAGGGAGACCCCACGTCCACATCCTGAGCCTAACAAGCCCCCCGTGAGCTTACGGAATTCTAGAAGTGTGATTCAGGCCAACCGCGTGACCACTCCCTGGGGGACCCAGAGGCTGCGTGGGGAGAGCAGGCAGGTGGGAACGGCTTCCTGCTTACTGGAGAAGGCCGTGGGAAAGCGTCAATTGGATTCCACATTCTCTCTTTCCTGGAGCCCCAAAACCACTAAAAAAGGGGACAATCCCTGTCTGGTGTAGCAGGTTTTGGTTTTTTGGTTTGGTTTCTTGCTTAGGTTTTCACTCTTTAATAATATTAGAAGTAAAAGGAGAATTACCTTGCATTCTGATACTGCCTCATAGTGCACAATGCATGCTCACACCTCTTAGCAAAATTCATCTTTGCGTCTGCCCTGTGAGTCCTGCAACAGAACTACCTTTATCCCCAGGTGAGTTAGATGGCCCTAGAGAGGTTGATCCTCTTCTAACATAAAATACGTGCAAGGCAACAGAAGGAGTGTGACACCAGGAACTTGAACCTAAAGAACCTCTTGGCTCCCCATCCACTCTTAATTCTAGTGTGGCAGTTTTTTAACCTGTTCTCCCAGAAGCCCCAGTGTCCTGTGAAGACGCACGCGGAGAGGCCGCAGCCCCCGCCTCCACTGCCTTCACTGGGGCACTCTTTTCACTTGGTTTCCACACGCAGTTCTGCAGAAGATTGCATTGCACGGAAAAGTTCCGCAGCTAAAAATCATTTGAAAACCCCTGGTCTGGGCAGTGCTTCTCAAACTGTAACGTGCACAAGAATCCCACAAGAGAGCCTTGCAACTGACAAGCGGCGTCAGAATCGCCTGCCGCTTTTGGGAAATGCAGGATCTCAGGCCCCTCACCAGACCTATGATTCAGAATCTGTGTTTTAACCGGGCTTCCAGAGGAATCATATGGACAGTAAAGTCTAAGGAATGCTGGTCTAGAGCACTCTTGTGGAACATAAAAAAAAGAACCTCGCTGGGGCGTAAGGGCCTAGGGTTCTAGACTCAACTGTGCTATTTCCCCTGAATGCCTTTGGATTAGCCATGTTTGCCCCCCTGGGCCTCAGTTTCCTTACTGACGGGATGGTGGGGAGAGAGGGAATTGGAAGATACCAGGGATGACAAGGTGCATTTCTCCTTCCAGCGGACCACCTGGTGGTAGCCAACTAGACTACAATGTTAAAAAGGCTACATCTGGGCTCAGGACTGAACACATGCCATGACTGTCCAGCAATGTCTGTCAGGGGCACCACTGGGAAGAGAAGTGGCCCCCAGGTCTTGAATTTGCCATTCTTGGTCTGGGATGCTTTCTAAGGTCATTTGTTCATTAAGATTCTTGAGTGCCAAGTGCTGTCCTAGAATTGGAGGTACAATTGTGAACAAGACATCATTATTACCATCAAGGAGTCATTTTGTGTGAGGGAGACCAAAACATAGCAGACAATTACAATATGTGTAATAACCACCATGAGAGAGATAACCACAGAACATTGTAACAGCACTACAAAGGCAATCCAACCCGGTCTCTCTGCAATCAATACCAACTTCTAGGAAAATGCACCAACTAAGCTGAAACCTGAAAGATGACTTCAGATGAGCCACGAGAAGCAGGAAGGGAGTTATAGACAGAAGGAACAGCAAATGCAAAGGCTCAGACGTAGGAAAGAGCATGGCAAGTCAAGAATGGTTCCTTATGAGCGAGGAGTAGAATGCTAGATGGGAAGTGGTCAGAGATGCGTTGGAGAGGTAGTGCCAGGACAAACTTGGTGTTTAAACTGATCCTGAGTTTAAAAGAGAGTTATTGAAGAGTTTTAAGTAAGATGGGTGATTTGATGAGTTTTATAAGTTGGAAAGATTATTCAATCACAGGTGGACAATGGATTGGAGAGAAAAGGAGACAGAGAACCAGTAGGGTCAGTGCCACTCTAAAGTGTGGCCTGTAGCCCACCTGCCAGGGTCCATGACCATCTGCTACCAGTTTGCACCAAGAGGTAAATCAACTATGTCACTGAGCACACCATTCAGTTCAGCTGATGTTTTCTATAGCAAGACGTTCCAGATGATTTACAGTCTGGCCCAAGCTCCCGCTGAGCTTATCTTGCTGCAGGTCAGCATTCTGAGCTGCATGGTGTCAGGTGGCCATGGCAATCCAGGTGAGAGACCTAGCTTGGCCTAGGGTACGGCAGGGGAGATGGAGGGAAGTGGGCAGATGTCAGAGATATTGATGAGATAAAATGGACAGGACTCGATGGTTGATTAAATTGGAGGATAAAGGAAGAGGAGGAAAGAAGGATGATGGCCAGACCCCTGTTTCAGCACGGAGGGAACACCTCACTGAGATGGGGCAAAGGTCCTTCCTGCTCTTACATTCTGTGATGCTACTCAGTAACCAAATCCCCGGAAATTCTCTCGGAGTTCTAAAGCGCTACAAAAGACAAAAAATAAGACCACCCTTCATCCCACAGCTCTTGGAAATAAAGAAGGACATTGATGATTCTCCAGTGTCCCAAACCTGAAAGCAGGAGCAGGCAAAGCTGCCTGTGTACACCCAGCTGGTGGTGGGGACAGGCTGGCCGTGCACCCAAAGCTCCCACCCCTGAATCAGCTGGTCTTGAGGGGAGAAGGGGGTCAGGCCTTGAAAAGCTCCCTTCTAGGAAAAGTTCATCCTAGAGAAGCCAGCACTGAGGCCGTTCTGGGGAAAGGAATGTGATCCTCTGTGCTGCCCACCACAGGCCTCCAGTGACCCCACGGCTCTCCATACCAACGACCATGATGTTGAAGTCGAAACCGGTCTTCATGGTCTTCTTGCGCATCTGTTCGATGATGGTGTCGATGCCGATGTAGCCCAGCAAGTTGGAGTTGATGCTGACGGGCTTCATGGGCACTGCCGGCTTAGGCCTGGGCTCAGGCACCAGCTCTGACATGGCTGCGTCCGTCCTGGTCTCTGGGAACCCTGCAAAGCCAAGGTGGGAGGGGTCGGAGGGGTGGGCAGGAGGAGAGCAGAGGTCACGTGGAAGCCACTGTATTTTTCTCTTGATACAGAATCATATGGAGCTGGCACTGGAGGGGACCTTAATGTCATCCAGTACAGGTCCCTCATTTCATAGATGCAGAGACTGAATGAAGCCTAGAGGAGAAAGGACTCGCAGGAACACAGAGCAGAACAGTCAGATGCAAAATCTGGACCAGTACCAGGTTGTCCAGTTGCTGGGCCAAAACACCACACCCATGTGTCTAACCAGGGTTTCTCCACCCTAGCACTACTGACATTTGGATAAATCCTTCTTGTGGGGGCACCGGCCAGTGCATGTAGGATGTTTGGTGGCATCCCTGGCCTCTACTAGATGCCAGTCATAGCCCCCCAGTTGTGACAACCCAAAATGTCTCAAGACGGTACCAAATATCCCATGGTGGAGCAACACCACCCCAGTTGAGAACCACTAGTCTAAGAAATGTCTGGGGTTATTCAGACCTGAGTCCTGCCTCCCCCAATAAAGGGCAAAGACCCTGTAGAATCCTGGACTGAGCTATTGACTGTCATTGACTTCAGCTGCTTCATCTTTTAGAAGCAAACAGGGCTACCTTCTCTGCAGAGTGGGCATCAACTCCCATTCCCCGCCTCGGTGTCCTCTCTGTTCCATGAGCACCACTGCAAAGTAGGGGTGTACGTACCTCAGACACCCTCCCATAGTTTTGAATCTGTGGGACCAGGGGCCAGAGGGGAGGAGATGAGAACCAGATGAGAGCTGTCACTTGCCTAAGATGACACAGTGCGCTCCCGGAATGGTGGGTGGCAGAAGAAAGGCGAGGCTGAGGAACCAGCCCCTCCTAGTGGGGAAAGGCAGGTGTCCCTCTGGGTCTGACAGAAATCTTTGGGTTTTCTTTTCAGGCCACTGCCCACCAGGGAAGGATACAGCAACTCCATTTCCCCATCCACAGAATGGGTGGGGGAAAGAGCCTGGCTCTGCCACTCGTCAGCTTTGTGGACTCAGCGGGCCACCTCCCCCTGGGAGCCTGCTCCCTCCTCTGTAAAATGCTAGGATCACAACTAGGGCTGTGATGAGCACTACACGATGATGCTTAGGAGCACTGAGCGCCGTCCTCACAGTCCCAGACCCTCCTGTCCCTGCCCCTTTCAAGTCCCCCAGCTCGTCTGGAGGGGAATGAAACAGTGCATGTGAAAGCACTTGTCAAAGGGAGGTGCCCCGCATGCTAATTACACAAGCAGCATTATTAGACTCCATGCTCTCTCGAGGACGCCCCCCAGCTTTGCCATTCTAGAACCCTCTGGTTCACAACTACAGCCCTGCAGAGCCTCAGCCTTACAGGGAGGCCTGATGGAGCAGCAGATGGGAAGGAGGGAGAGGGGACAGAGCGTTCCCTCCCACCCCTAAACCCAGCCAGGAGTCTGCCCTCGTCCCCCACCACCTGGTCCTTCCTCCAGTACTGGCAAGACCCTCTCTCCCGATGGGAAACTGTTCTTTCCTTTGTCACTCTCAGGCACAGCCGAACCTCACAAAGCCTCGGGACCTCCCCAGGGCCTGGTGTGGCTCTCTCTTGCTTCCCAGGAAGCTGTTGCCAGCCAGGCGGCTCCAGACGGCAGCAAGATTGGCTCAGCCCTGCAGCAGCTGACTCTCAGCAGCCCGGCCTGCGCCTCCACTCTTGCACGTGGCTCACAGCCCCATTCGGCACACCTGCACCGGGGCCACTGCCCCATTTTCCCTCCCCAGCTGCTCTGGCAGCTGGCCGTCTGCAGCGGAGCCCATTTGGGCTCCACACCTGTGTTGCGAGATAGCCGCATCTGGGGTGGGGCTGGGGAAAGTGAGTCTGGTATTTACGAGGGATTTTGTAAGTATTCTCCTAAAGTGTGTGTCCTCGCCATGGCCTGCTCAGCCCTGGCCTGTTAACTACAGCATCCTAGAAGAGCACTCCCAAAAGACAGATCCCGATTGACAGAGGGGGCCTACCAGGTTCCTAAGCAACTTCTAGGGGCTACGGCAAGCCTGCCGCACAGCCAGGACATGGCTGCTCTCACTTTCCTTCTTCCAGTGAGCACATACGAGCACCCATTGTGTGCCCTATGCAGAGCACCTGCTGGCAAGTCAGCCCCTTCCTCACGTGCCAGTCACATGCTGACAACAGCCACCCATCAGTCACAAGTACTGCAAACATGCCGCAGGTCACTGTGCCCCCTCCTGCCCCTGGCCGAGTCCCACCCCGCCTTCACCCTCAGCTCCAGTGCTGCCCAGGAAGGCCTCTGCTCTCCTGTCTCATGCGATGTCTCGGCCCCCGTGGGCACCTGGTACTCATCACACTCATTCATTCATTCATTCCATCCCATCCAGTCCATTTCATATGCTGCCAAATGGGGGCCCACTCCAGCCAAGCCCTAGACTAAATGCCAAGGACACTTTTGTACTCCAGACAAGGTCGTGGCCCCTGAGGGCCCACTGTCTGGCAAGGGAGCCTGACAAGTACACGCAGACCTCTAGAGCACAGAACAGATGCTGCCCTGGAGCTGGATTCTGCAGCTCCGTCCTCTCCCCCTGCAGCTCCCCTGGTCCTACTATGCTAACCTCAGATGGCCAGCTGACCCACGCTTGAGTCCTGGCCGGTGACTTCTGTGAGCCTCAGTTTTCTCCTCAGAAAAGTGGGGGTGGTACCTACCTTACTAGGTGGCTGTGAAGGTGATACAAAATCATAGACATGAAATACCTGGCACTGAATATGTGCGAGTTCCCACCCTTCTTTAGGGCAGGGGCCATGTCTTATTGATCTCTGTGCCCAATGTATCTAGCATACCACAGGCACTCAGCAATGAATGAATGGATAAATGAAAGCCCCAGGGTGAAGCAGGTGTCACTTCAGAGCAATCACCTTTCTCTTCCCTCAGATGCTTCTCCCTGTACAGAGCAGCCGACCCCTGCCCAGCAAATGGCTGGCCACAGTCTGCGGTTAAGAGACCTCCTCCCTCCCAGCAACAGGGGTTGGAGTGGGGAAGAGCTCAGGATGGAGTCACAGCAGGATGCAGCTCAAGTATGCCACCCTGGCTAGATGGTCCTTAGTGTTCCCACTGAGCTCCCAGCTCTCCCATGGTCCCTGGAGAAGAGGGGATTTGTCTGCAGCACCCTCTGCCAGCAGCTCCAGACCCCATCAGTGGTCCAGGGAGAGGCACTGTCCACCTGACTCAGCTCTGGTGGAGTCCCCCATTCCCATGCTGAGCAAGGACCCTCATGCTTTCTTTTACAAGCAAATGAACGGCTTTGTCTTTGTCTAGCCCAGGGACCCCACCCCTCTATTGAGAAGGTGGCAGTTGGGGGAGGGGACCTTTCCAAAATAGCACCTGCCACCCTGGCTTAGTGCTGGCCCCCTCTTCCTTCTCTCCTGAACTGGGGATCTTCCTGGGGATCTTCTCTCCTGAACTGAAGGCTCCCGGAGCAGCCTTCAAGACCCCACCTCCACCCGCAGAGACAGTTCCAGTCCACCCCAGCTCCAGGCCTGGCCTCTCAGAAAAGGAGTCACAAAAGAAATCTTAGTCTTTCCCCATCTGTAGGAGCAAAGGACACCCCCTTCCCCCATCCCAGCCCTCTGGAGTCCAGCCAGTTCCCTTGGAGACCACCAGCTGGTGCCTGTCTCAGCGTGTGCCTGGGGGAGGAGGGGATTTGTGTCAGCGCACAGGTCTATCATCTGGCGGTACGTGGCCCTGGTACCTGTGCCTGGTGTATGTGTATGTGCGCGTCTTGGTGTATTCCAGCGTGGGGCTTTCTGTGCGCATCTGGGTCCCTGCTTGCGTGTCCGTGGGTCGCTGTATCTCCCCACGTCCTGTGTGTGCCTTTCTCAAGATGTTATCTCTCGAGATATATGGCACCGTGTGTCCGTACTTGTGTCACCGCGCGTGGGCTCCTCGGCGCAGCAACCCTCCCGCTGGTAGCACCTCCCGCCGCGCTCGCCGGGGGAGGGGGGGGCACAGCCTCCTCCTGGCGGGTGTCGCTGGCCCGGCCGGCCGCCCTACCTTTGGACATGAATCCTCCTTTGTCTCCGTTCCTCCGGGAAGATGCTCAGGGCGCGGGGTTGCAAGGCTGAGCGGGGCGCGGGCTCCCCCTGGGCCGAGCGGCCCCTGCAGCCCGGCCTCACCCCTCGGCGCTCTCCGCCCACCCGCCCGGCCCGCGGCCCCGCCGCGCCGCCCCTGCGCCCCGCGCCGCCGCGCCCGCCCGGGACTTCGCCTCGGCTCGCTCGGCGCCGCGCTGCCCCTGTCCGCGCGCACCGATGCTGCCGCCGCCAGCCGCCGCCGCTGCCACCCGCACCACGTGACCCGTGCGCCCGCCGACCCGCCGAGGGCCCCTCCCCCTCCCGCGGCGCCCGCGCCCGCACACGGGAGCAGGCCCTAGGTCCCGACTGCGGGCTCCGGGAGCCCAAAAGGTGCCCGCATCTCAGACCGGGCCCCTTACCCTCTGGGCTGGGGCCGGTTGGGGGGGCGCAGGGGGCCAGTGGCAGCTGCCCGCGGCCGTGCGCGCGCGTGAGTCACGCGGTGTTGGGGATGCTGCACTGGCTCTCCGCGGTCCTGCCCAGGCCGGCGCCCGTCGAGCCCTGAGTGGGGCACGGCTTCCAGGCGCTGCTCCGGGCTGATGAGCCCTATAACCTTGGGCTGGTCAGGAACTTCCCTCAGCCTCGATTTATCCATCAGAAAAATCCTTCCTGCATTCAGTCAGCATTAACGGACAGCACATTGCCAGGCCATGGGGCACAGGGATGAGGATGGCCATCCCTGCCATCAAAGGTCCTGGTGTAGTGGAGGAAACAGGAAGCTGGATTGTCCTAGTGCAGGGGGTTGGGGTTTGCACAGGGTACTGTGGGTGCAGGCAGGTGGGCACCCTTGGGAGAGAGGGGTTGTGGAAGATTTTTTGGAGAAGGTGAGGGCCGAGATGGGAAAGCCAAGGGAGGCAGGACGGAAGAAGGAAAGGGCAGCCTGCACAGAGGCGAGGAGGCCCAGAGGTGAGAGCTGCGTGGTGCTGGTGGTCAACCCAGAGCTCTTGGGTGCACCGAAGCAGAGAAAATTCCAGACAGGTACATAGAGCTAAGAGGCTGGAGAAGTCCGCAGCCTTGGAAGCTAGGCTGGGGAACTGGACTTTAAGGGAAGGTAATGGTGAGTCATCGTGGACTATTAAGCCCAAAGTGCGGCCATCCAGGATGTGAGCCCCTGTGGCAGCTGTGTGGAGGGGGAGGGAGGTGGCCTCACAGGCGCAGAAGGATGGAAAGGAGGGACAGACAGCCAGACAGCTGGATGAGCTTGCGAGAGAAAGATGAGGGAAAAAAGGATACCCAGGTTTCTAGTCGCAGGATAGAAGGTGGGCGTTGCCTGCAGCTGAGGAAGTGAAGTCAGGGAGGCAGGCGGCACTTCACAAAGAAAAGGGAGGGCTGTCTCTGGACATGCCCAAGAGATGTCTGGGTAGAGGAGTCCAGCAGGCGGTGGCTGTCCCTGTCCACCTTTCAGGAGAGAGGGCTAGGCTGAACACGGAGGGAAAGCTGAGGTTGCATAGGGAGACCAGAGTGGGAGTGAGGTCCCCTCTCTGAGTGCGCAGAGCTCACTCAGGGATCCAGCAGCCCAAAGACCCAATTCAGGCACTGGGCCAGATGCTTTCCATGGACATTTCCAGACCCGGAATTTCCAAGCCTTTGAAATGTTGGCAATAAGCTGCCCTATGCAGAATTCCGGGATCTGGGTTCCAATCAGCTTACTGCCACCAGCCAGCTTTGATGGGACTTCAGGCATGTCACAGACTCTGAAACCAAATGAGCTTCCAGTCCTTGTGTTGACCTGTTTATCATTCCATGTAGGACTTCCACATATATTAGTATAAGTCTCCAACCTACCTTTCAGGACTAAAGGGCTGGGGGTGAGGGGCCAAGGAAGAGACTTCCAGGTAAGGCACCTTTTAAGCAATAGATACCTTCCTAAAAGGCTGAGTGTGAATGGATTTAGAAGGTCTCAGGTGCAGTCGTTATCTCACGCCCGGAGGACCACTGCAGTGGCGAGTACTATTAAACAAATCACTGCTTACTCAAGTGCCGGTCAGTATTTTCACATAGGAGGTTTGCCTTAAAAGGTGGCCTCACCTACTGATCATCTGATTATTCCCGCTCTTCAGGAAACAAAGAAACAACCCCGGGAGATGCTAAAGGGAGGACTCAGCGTAATTGCTGCTCCACAAGTTTCCCAGTAAACTTTCCTTCTGATGGCTTCCCTCAGCCTGCCGTCTGAACCAGCAAGTTAGGACCCAGCTCAGGGTACACCCCCTATGTTCAACTCCTCAGACCCCATTCCCTTTTCCCCAAAATCCCATTCAACTCTGACCTTAGAGTCCTCCCTCCCTTTCCCAGTTCCCCAAGCACGACCCACTCCCCGGCTCATACGCCCCCTGCCCTCCAGCAGCCCAGTGCTTCCCCAGCCAAGCGCTCCCCATTTACCTTTGCATTCTCTGGCCAGGTCCAGTGGGGCAGGTTCCGTGGCTTGGTCTGGGGCAGCATCTGTTGCAGGGTGGTCCAGGGCTGGGGCTGTGCTTCTGCTTGACATCGCCGGGCGGGTAGCAATGTCCAATGTGGTCAGGTCATTAACCCTGTCCAGTGGGGTCTCCCCAGTGGCTGGGTCTGGGGTGACTGGCACAACCGAACCCACAGCTGTGTCCAGCCTGCTTATGTCCAAAGCAAGAGAATCCATAGCTGTGCCTAGCTTGGCTCTATTTGCTCTCACCAAAGCCATGGCTGTTTCCAATCTGGTTGTGCCCACCGTAGCTATGGTTGTGCCCAACTTGACTGGCTCTGGTATTGCCAGATCCATGGCTGTGCCCCCTGTAGTCATATCTGGCTTGGTTGTACCTGCTTTAGTCAAGTTCATGGCTTTGCCTAATTTGGCTGTAACTGCTGTAGTCATGGTTTTGCCCAGCTTGTCTAGGTCTGGGGTTATCAAATCCATGATCGTGCCAGGCTTGGTTGTCTCTACTGTAGTCAAATTCTTGGTTGTGCCTGCTGTAGTCAAGTTCGTGGCTTTGCCTGATTTGGTTGTGCCTGCTGTAGACAAGTTCATAGCTGTGCCCAGCTTGGTTTTCAGAGCAGGGAACTCTGTGCCTGTGTCCAATCTGGTTGTGTTTGGTGTGGCCAAATTGGTAGCCAAGCTAGGTCTGTTGGTGGCCACTGTGGCTAAATATCTTACTGTATCTGTCCTTGTGTCCACAGCAGTCAAGTTCATAATGGCATTGGCCCTTTGGGGACGCACTCGGGGTCTGGGGATACCCCCGGACCGGGTCTTGCCTCTTGCTGGAGCAGCTCTGGTAGGCATGTGGGCAGTCACTGGGACAGGGCGCCCCTGACCTGCTGGGTCTGGCCCTGCAAGGACTGGCTCACTCTGGGCTAACCGGGATTGGAAAGGTAAGGCCAGGTGTGAACTCACCAGGGGCTTCTCCACTGTGGGCATCCTGCTGGGTGTGATCAGACGCGGGTTCCCTGGGCCCTCGGAGTGGACCCTGCCTCCTGGCGTTAGGGTCACAGGTAGTGAGCCTGAAGCAGACAGCCTCCCTCCTTCGTGGGTAGCAGCCTTCCTTCCTGGGGTGCGCAACTCTTCCCAGTGAGAAAGTAGGGGCTCCATGGGCCGTGCTTGGCTGTTCTGACGCAGCGTTAAGGAGATGGAGCTGAGCTTCCTGGGCACAAGGCTGTTGGCAGGCAGGGGGCTCAGGGAAGCCCCTGGGACAATGCCAGTCTCCTGTGGGGGTACACTCTGGGCTCTGTCTCCCAGGCCTGGTCGGCCGGAAGTCTGTGGGATATGGCTTTGAGGGAAGGCATCCAGATGGATCGTCTTCCTGAGGACAGGGATGAGGGGTGATACTCCTCCAGGGAGCCTTGAGGGGCGGGTAGGGCACCCCAGCATGTGACTGTGGGAGAAGGAGGTTCCAGGGCCGGGGCCCCCATGCGGCTGCATCTCTGGAGGAGCAGGAGCAAAGCTGTGGTCCATCCAGGCTGTGTTTCTTTCCCTGAGGCAATCAACAGAGAGAAAGGGCCAGGCAAGGGTGAGCTGCTGAGGCCTGCATGTCTCAGCCTCCCCCTCCGGGCCAGCAGCTAGCACTGCCAGGTCTGAAGGGGCCTTGTTTTGGGGACTGTCCAGTCTCCTTAGTGGAGTACACATGTGTCTTCCTCCAGTCCTCCTACAGCTCCCACCTGCTGCAGACCCACACACACCTCGCACACACACCCAGCCAGCTCCCACGTAGAGGACTGTGGTGCGTGCCAAGAATAGGCTGCCCCCGGCAGAGGGAACTCAGGCGGGGCTTACCTCTCCTCTGCCTGGGCCTGAGCATGGCCCCTCTGTCTGTGGACAGCTCTGTGGAGGTCACGTGTGTGCTGAGGGACTCTGGAGGAGGGCAGTGGTTATTGTGACCTCTCTGCCTCTCTTTTCCAGAAGGAGCCAAAGGGCTCTGGGTTCCCATCCACAGCAGCCAAAACAGGAGTTCAGGCATCCAGGTAGGAGGCTAAGAGATGACCAATTTGGCTTGAGAACAGGGTCTAGACCTGGGGCTCCTGCCCAGAACCAGGAAAGAGCCCTGGGATGGGCTGGTGCCGGAGCCAGAGTCAGAGCCAGAGCTGAGCGTGCCCTGGAGAAGGCGATGTGTGGGAAGAGAAGTAATGAGTGTTCACAGGAGATTGCCCAGTGAGCAAGCCACAGTCCCTGCCCCTGAAGAGCCTGCTGTCCCCGGGTACAGGGCAAGGACGTAGGTAGGGCTACACCAAGGGAAGCATTAGGGGTAGGCATTAGCTCCATCTCTGGTGCCAAAAGAAGGAGGCCGGGCCTGAGGTTGGGCTATTCATGCGGAAGGCTCAAAGGTGAGAAAGTGTGGCGTCTTTCTGGGGACCCAGCATGGGTGTCCTAGGTTGTATCTAGGGCTGAGGAGGGAGACAAGGGTGCAGGGGAGCTGGGGACCAAGCCAGGCAACGACAATGCTCAGTCCTTGGAAGATGACCAGTCAGATCTGCAGAAGGGAACGGTTACTCAGGGACAGTGTGACAGAGGGATCAGAGGCAAGGAGGCAAGGAGACCCATGAGGATGTAGCCGAAAGCTCCACGGGCTGTGCAGGTGGGGTGGGGTGGGCTGGGGCAGGCTGCATGGCACAGGGGAACCTGGGGGAAAGGGGGTGGTGTTGAGGATGCTGCTCAGGACTCTGTGGTCTGAGCAGATGGGCCGTTCCCTGAGGTGGGCTCCAGGGCCCCCAGCTGGCCAGCTCATGCCCACTGTGGGCTCCATATAACTCACAGTCTGGTACAAAGTTGTTTCAGTTGCTTTCAACACAGCAGGCTCAGACATGCTATTTGGGGGACCAGGCCAGGGCTGGCAGGAGGGGTTAGTTCTGAACATAAGGGGCTCATGGGGGCAGGGAGTGATGTTGTAGCCGGGTCCCCAAGGTCTGGAGCTGGCATAGGGAAGGCAGGCTACCGGAGGAGTCTTCATCATTCCTCACAATTCCTCATTGGTTCCTCCTTCATCTCTCTGCAGCCACATATTTGTACCCTAGACCGTCCCAGCCTCCATCCTTCGCACCTGGCACAGCCCTGCAACCTTACTCTCTGGCCCACTCATTCATAGCCACGTCCACCTGTGTGTGTACATGCTTACTCCGCACTTAGCCGCCAATGCATAAACATCCACCCTCAGTGCACACACCCACATGCAGACAGCAGGCCAGAGGACAGGGTTTCTGACATCGATTTGTTCTACTGTCCTCAGATCCCCGTCCCCTCTCTGAGTCCCCACCCATCCCTGGACAGGTCCTATCCTCCACCCACCCACGCACACACATAGCCACCTACCTTGATCAGAGGACAAGAGGCATCCAATGAGTCTGGGAAGCTGAGGCAAGGGCAGGCCCCTCACCTCCTCTGTGCCCAGTCTCTGGCCATGGGGACTGGCTCAGGGGCCTGCTCCCTCTGTTCTCCTCATGGGCTTCCCACTCAGCCTCTAGGCCACAGTCCCCAGGTGCAGGGCCTGGCTCTCTCCTGACCTGTCCCAACAGTTACATCCCAGCAGCTGGGCTGGACTCTGGGGCAGGGAGGGGCTGGCTTCTCAGGAGTGGGCGTCAGTGAATGGCTGCTCTGAGCCTCTGGAATCCTAAAGGGCCATGGGAGGCTGGCAACGGCCAGGGCTGGGCCTGGACTCAAGGCCCGTGGCAGGGGGGCCCTGCAGGCTGCCCTCCCCGAACCTGCCCTCCCCTGGGTGATGTCTCCAGTAAGAACAGGGATACTCCAAATATGAGACCCTGGGGGTCTCAGCACCAGTCTCACTTCTGCTTTCCCTCTGCATCCCCCACGCCCATCCTGCCTGCCCACCTGGTCTTTCCTCAAGCAAGCCAGAGTTCCTGGAAGCTAGAGCTTGGGTCTTTCCCCTTCAATGGCCCCTGCTTGCTCCAGCTGGTCCCTGTACTGAGACCCTGAAGGAGCGAAGATGACCCAGCCCTGGGCCTACCCTTGAGGAGAGCCACAAAGCCTCCTAGTCTGGCTCTGGCAGATGATAATGATGGCAAGAATAGCTACCATTTACTGAGCACTTGCTATGATGTATGCCAAGCACCATGCCGGGGCCGGGGGTGCCCACGGTCCTCTCGCAGGATGGATGTGTAAACAGATGCTTGCGGGAACTGCCCGACGGCAGCGATGGTGCGCATCCTCCACACTCGCCCCGAGTCAGGAACTAGGCGAAGCATCCTCCTGGCATCTCTGTTAATCTTCACCTGGTCACCTGCTTTTTGGTGACGAGAACATCGCAGCCCACACAACGCTGTGTCTGCTCTGGTTTCCTGTGTGTCGCTCTCTTTAGCCGCGCTGGCCAATAGAACTTTCTGTGATAATGGAAATGTTCTATATCTGTACTGTCCAATACAATAGCCACTAGCCACAGAGAGCTACCGAGCACTTAAGATGTGGCTACAGTGACCAAAGAACTGCATTTTAAATTTTATTTCATTTTAATGTGTGACTACCATACTAGCTCGGTTCCGAAGGGGCTAGATTTTATTCTTTTCTGGGTCCCAGGGCCTGAGGGAAGAATCAGCCTCAGCAGGTTTCTGTAGAATGAATGAATGAATAAAATCATTAATGGTGAGTGTATGGGCCTAGGACCCTTCCCTCTTCTTATCCCTTCTCTTCCCTTCCAGCTTTAGGTTTTCGAACTTGGCTGAGCTCTGGTTACCAGGGCAACCTGCTCGAAGTCCTAGCGGGTGGGAGAGGGGACCTGCCTGGATTCTCCCTGCTCCCCTCCTTGCTTTGAGGCCCTGAGGACCAGCCTGACTTGGGGAAGAACAGAAGAGGCTGAGAAGGCCGGGCACGGTGGCTCACGCCTGTAATCCTAGCACTCTGGGAGGCCGAGGCGGGCGGATCGTCCTGAGCTCAGGAGTTCGAGACCAGCCTGAGCAAGAGCGAGACCCCGTCTCTACCAAAATAGAAAGAAA
>RJWJ010016793.1:0-33963 GCA_004363605.1 Indri indri | reverse complement strand
AAAATAGTCCAATCGGCGAGTTAAGGTGATCAAAGTTGAATGCCAATGCTATTTGTAAGTACCTATTAGGAGAATTTGGGGTTACATTTTAATCCCCAGGGGTTAGAGAAAAGAAGGTTTGAGTTAAATGAATCAGAGCTTAAATACAAGCCCTCCCCTTACCACCTCGGTCCCTAACCCCCTCCGTGTCTCTGTCTATAAATCCAGGAGAAGTCTCCCTACCTCCAGGGCAGTGATGAGGGTTAAATATAATAATGTCCATAGATTGGCATAAGGTAATGCCTAATAAGTAGAAGATTTCTTTATTTTCCTCTTTACTTTATCCAACATTCTTCATCTGCTCTGAAGCTAAGATATTTGGGAAAGGGGAGTTCAAGACCTGAATAACTATCCACAGTCCCTTGACCATGTCACTGGTGTGTGCACCTTAGGTAAAAAGCAAAGGCTGGATGGCTGTGAGGGAGCTATTAGCTAGCAGGTATGGATTTTAAATGCAGTTTAATTTTAGAACAAGTTTTGAACATACTCTTAGCTTTCATCACTTAACAAATATTTGTGAAGCATCTATGTGTCAGATATAAATTCTTAGGCTGGGCTTTGGGTGAGTTTACACTGTCGGGGGTGGACACTTTCAAAATCCAATGTGCCGTAGAGCATCATTTGACAATAGTGAACTATTAAAGCACATCCATTGGTCTCTTTGTAGCCCAAGCAATAGGTCTAGGGATATCTCTGTCACGGGGGCCACCTGGCAACTGCTATAACCAAGGCAGCAGTGCAGCTGCACTGAGGGACTTGTGCCGCTTTCCGCCACGCAGTCGTTAGTGCTTGCTGTTCCCACTAACTGGATTTCCCTTCCTCTCTTCCTCATCCTTGGAAAAACTCCCTCCCCTTAGACAGCCTTCCATCCCCTCCCTCCGGCATCACCCCAGTCTAGTTCAGACCCCCAGCACAGCACCCATCACCCTGGAAAGCACCCTTCTGGCCTGCGTTCCGCACTGGAGGAAGGACTTCTTGTGACTGGAGCAGTGCGTACTCATCGGCTCATCCCAGGCCTGACACTGTGGTTGGCGTGCACAGGGTGCTCGGCGGAAGCAGCGAAGGAGGGAACGAGGAAAGAACAGCAGAGGGCAGAAGCCAAACTACATGAACATATGAATACATAACTCATATACATAAATGTGTAAACACGTTAATATATAAATACATCTATCTCTGGGTTAATTTATAAGAACAGATATGATATATATTTATATAGTAGTAGATAAACATGAATTTGGATAATTTTACAAAATTGGTTTGATTTTAATCTTATAGTTTCAGCATTTTAACTCATTGGCCAAAGAACCATAATTTTTTTGTCCTTGTCAGAGACACTGAAATCGAGAGAGGAAATGCTGTTCTATTCAATTTCCTTGTTAACCACAGCTAATAAATGGGCAGAAATCCAGTTCGGACTGAGTTAAGGGAATTTATCGGTGCAGGTATTTGCCAGTCTGGGGATTGTATCGGCCTTGAGAACAGCTGGATCTGGGGGCTCTCTCCACTCCTCAGCTCAGTTTTCCTCTAAGGTGGCTTTATTTGGATTCAGAATTACCTCAATGATGCTGCTAGAAGCTCCAATGAACAAAAGTGTTCTAACTGCTGCAACAAAAGTCTCAGAAGTGAGTCCCATTCGTCTGTCCTGGGTCATGGCCCATCTGTGAACCACTCACTATAGACAAGGTACAACAGACAAGCCTGAGCTGGGGCTCAGCCCCAGAACTTGGGGCAGCATCACCTTGGGTGACAGCTGGAGAAGTGCAGCTCTCCAAAAGGACATGATGTGCTGTCGTCAGAGGAGGGGATGTTCTCTGGAGGGCAGAACAGCATGGGATCAAAGCAAAGTGGTGATCAAGACACGAGTGGAATTGACGGCTGTCTGGGAGACAGAGTTTCCAAAGTGCTTGAGGTGGTGGAGCAGAAAGACCCGGTTTCCGGGTCTTGGGCAGTAGCAGGGGGAATAGAAGGAAGGGAGGGAGTAGGAAGACAGCCGGGAGGGACCTGGGAGAGACAGAGCAGTGGTCAGGCTGTGTCCAGTAAGAAGGTAGGACAGAGGGGAAGGAAGGCAAGATGGCCAAGTGACATCCAGACCGAACAGGTGGCATGAAGATCAGCATGCCATGGTCTTGCAGGGGCACTACACTAAAAGCCAATTCATTTCCATTTCACCTCATTAAAATCCTGGAATCATATGCCCTGGTTTGAGGAAACTTCCTTATTCTCTCTGTTCATTCTAAAGGAGGCTGGTCTTTAGAATCTGGCTTCTAACAAAAAAGTCTATATTATTATTATTAATCTCCTGATTGAGTAGAAAGAACATAGAATTCGCAGCCCAACAGACCTTGTCAAATCCCTGCTCTGCCACTTGGCAGAGTGTGAACTTAAGCAAGTCACTTCCCTCTCTGAGCCTCAGGATTTTTGTAAACACGTCAGTTGCAAGCCAAGTACCTAGAATACAGCAAGCACTCGACTCCTGTTAGCTACTGTTACTGTTATTTATAGTGCCGCAAAGTTTTGTAGCTCTAAAAAGGCCCGGTAATGAGTTCTTCATAGCAAGATCATAATTAAATCCAGCAGGACAGGCTCCAGATGTGTCTGCAGCAGGCGGAATTTTTCATTATGGAGCAAACGCTTCCCCTTTCCAAAGATCAACATTAAACCAGGGATTTTTTTTCCTTACCTCTCTCTGTTCAAGATTCCCAGAGGAGAGCAGTACTTAGAGAATTCATTTTTAATCATCTGAGCTGCACAAGAAAAGGTTCTGTCTTCTCAGAAGACGGCACAGCAGAAATGAGGGCAGCAGCAGAGGGGAAGGAAGTTTTGCTGGATTTGAACTTGATCCTGTGCATTTTGGAGAAAAGTCAGTGACTTTCTGGTTTTCACACTGTGTGAGTTCCCTTTCTACCAAATGAGCATGCATTGCATTCATTATTCATCCACTCAGTTATTTATCTCTCAATACTTATTGACTATTTACCAGCCTCTGGGCTGGGCTCCAGGGACACAGAGTTAAATAAGACCCATCCCTTGCCCTACGTAGTTCATAGTCTACAGCCAGGGCTCACAAACTGTTTCAATAAAGGGCCAGATAGTAAATATTTTAGGCTTTACAAGCCATATCGTTTCTGTTGCCACTACAGCAGGTCCTCGAATGCTGTCATTCCCCTCAACATCGTTTCTACATAACATTGATGAGAAAAAAAATCAATAAATGATGAGGTACAAAAGTGCTCAGCGAGCCCGCCATGTTCTGATTGTTTTTGAGCTGCGTGGTGGCGGGAGGTGCTCCTGATAATTTTCACTTCGCAAACATTTATTCCTTGATTTAAACCCCCCATCACTGTAACTGCTGTCACTCACTGATTCATCAAAAATTGGGTAAATAATTCTTACTTGTTTCTATTAACCTTTTGCAAATGTGTTTAGCTCACATTTAATTCAGTGTTTAATATTAGAAGTGTTTGGGGTCTTTATTTAGAAGTTTATTGATGTTTTTGCAGCCAGAAATATGCCATAGGAACTTTAACTCTTGTTTATATAAATTGTCCTATAGGAAAATTGGTTTCCTTAAGTGATATTTCTTTTACAGTTGCAGAGACAATAGGTGAAGGAAAGGGCGAGACTGTGTTCCAGTAACACTTGACAAGCTGCCGTAGTTTGTGGGCCCCCGATCTAGAGGCGGAAGAGGCCGCAAGCAAAGAAATTCAAGTGCTCTAATTGTTCCCAGGACAGAGATGGGTGCAGGCGTGATGGAGTGATAGAGAAAGGCGATGGTGGCTTGAGCTGGAGTTTGGGCACGAGACTGGAGAGGGCATTAAATTAGAGATATATTTTTGGAGGATTTGAGACATTGCAGCAAAGACACAGTCAAGGTTGCCACCTAGATTTCTGGCCTGAGCAGTTTGTGTGCTGCCACCTACTGAAACTGCCCCACGTCAGAAAGTCATCTAGATCAGGGTTCCTGAAACTTTTTCTTTTGAATTATCACCCCCTCAACCTGGAGCCTTTTTAGACATTATTTTCCTAATTGAGCACCCATAAAATTTTAATACCATAGAGGTACTGGATATCTGTTTATGCACTGACATAGATTCGTGCTTTATGCAGAGAGACTAAGAGGATTTTTGCCCTCCCCTGCCCAAGAACCAAAATTTTCTCCCTTGGGAGCAACATGGCCTCTGTTGGGAATGCACAGTCTAGCTCTAGGAGAGGTGAGTCTATCTCGGTCTATTTAGGGCCTTTCTTCTCTGGTAATGACAGGTGGAATTATCAGGTCTCTGGAGAAGCCTAAAGTGTCCAGAGGAAGAGCATACAGAACACAGCATGGCAAAACCAGCCTTCCTCTTCTTTCAGGGCTCTTGCTTCTCCTGAGCTTCTGGGATCACTTGGCCCATATTTTCACATGGTTCTTTAGGCCATAGTCACAGGTGATAAAGGGGCATTCACAACTGGCACCCCAACTGCTCATAGGAAGGCGAGGGTGATTGTGTGGAGAAAGTGCTTTGGGTCGAAGGAGAGCCCCGTGGTGTGGTAAGAGCTTACTGTTCTGAAAGAAGGGGTCATGTGGGAAAGAAACACCGGGGCACAGCCAGCAGCACTGGAGGCCCCATGGGATATATCAAGACCCCCATCAACCTGCAAATCTTCAAGGAATCCTGCAGACACACCCAAAGCCTTCCACATGAGTGTATTTCTCATGGGAAGAAGCGAAGGAGCTGAGGTTTGCATCAAAGAGGGGGCAAAGGAAAGTGAGTACACAGAGGAGCAGCAGGTGGGCCCAGGCAGGTGTGCCTAGAACAGAACTCGGCGGCGACATGATCAGGACAGTGAGACAATCCCACCCAAGTCTCAAGGTCCAGGGAGGTCCCGGCAGGTGGCTGGGGTTTGCTTTCTATCCCAGCTGTCATAAGAATGCAAGCCATGGGAGACCCAGCAAAAGCAAAACAACCAGGGGGTATTATGTCAGGAGTAAGAGGCCTATAGGTAGAGTGTCTCAGGATTCTCATCCTCTAGGGACTACAGTGCCTTCCATCGTTCCCCAGCCACCATAGGCTTATGGGCCATGTCTGTCTCCCCTCCATGGTCCACAATGGCTGCCACAGTTACAGTCACATCTAGAGACAGAAAAGGTGAGTCACTGTTGTATAGCAGATTTTAAGAGTGAGAGAAACATCCCCAGAATTTCACCCCAACCCCTCAACCCCCAGCACACTCCTCAGCGGTGTGGGGTTTATCACATATCCTTGTCCATAACAACCCCAGGTAAGAAGAATAGAATTAACATGATTGGCTAAACCAGTGATTCTCAAAGTGTGATCCCCAGATCAGCAACATCAGCAGCACATGGGAATTATCAGAAAGGCAAATTATGGCCCCACATCCAAAGATTAGCAGCTGAATATATGTTGACATGCTACAAAATAAAATAAAATGCTTAAATACATTTGTATAAGTATTACCTTGAAGAAAGAAGGAAACTTAAATACCTCTGTCTCAGTAACTGATAGAACAAGCAATACACACCAAAAAAGGATAAAGATTGCATTAGTCAGAGTTCTTCAGAGAAACAGAACCAATAGAATATATACAGTTATATGGAAAGAAATTTATTATGAGAGATTGGCTCATGCAATTATGGGGGCTGAGAAGTCTCGTGGTCTACCAGGTCCAAGTCCAGACTCCCAGGAACCAGGAGTGCCGACGTTCAAGGGAAGGAGAAGATGGATGTCTCAGCTCCAACAGAGAAAGAGAGAGTTCACTCTCCTTCCACCTTTTTGTTCTATTTGGGCCCTCAATGGATTGAACGATGCCTTACCCACATTGGTGAGGGAAGATCTTCTTTACTAGATCTATGGATTCAAATGCTAATCTCTTCCAGAAACACCATCACAGACACACCAGAATAATATTTTCCCAGCTATCTGGGCATCCTTCAGCCTAGTCAAGTTGACACACAAAATTGACTGTCATGAAGATATAGACTACCTAAAAAACACGACCAACAAACTTGACCCAATTGATATATATATAAATAGAACACTATATCCAACCATGGAAAAATACATTCTTTTTAAGTATACATTGACCATTTATCAAAACTAGCCATATACTGGGCCATAAGGCAAATTGCCACAAATTCCAAAAGTCTAAAATGATTCTAAATATGCTTTCTGACCACAGTGGAATTAAGCTGGTTATCAATAACAAGATGATATTTTAACCAGAAATATTTGGAAATCAAGCAACATGCTTTGAAAACACCCCTTGGTCAAGGAATGAGTAAAAAATGGACATTAGAAATTATCTTGAGTTGAATGATAATGAAAATATTACATGGTTGTGGATCATGGCTAACACTGCGCTTAGAAGGAAATGTGTAGCTTTAAATGCATTTATTTAAATGGAAGAAAGCTTAAATATCAATGTTATGAATCTATCACAAGTAGAAAAGAAGGAACAAGTTAAATCCAAATGATGTAGAAGAAAGGAAACGATAAAGAGTAGAAATAAATTAAATAAAATGAAGATTTAAATGAAGTCTTACATAGAAAGCATCTTCACGGAATAAGCCAGCAACAAACGGTAGGCTTCCCTTTCACTTTTGTTGGGATGTTGCTGGTGTTTCCCCGTTCAATATAATGCTGGCTTTGGAGCTGAGATGAATGTATTTTATCACATTAAGGAAGAATTGGTTGATTCCTATTTTATTAAAAAGCGTTGAATTGTGTCAAATGCCTTTCCAGTAATCATAGAGGTAATCATGTAATTTTTCTCTTTAAACTATTAATATGATAATTTATATTAATCGACTTCCTAATATTAAATCATTCTTGAATTCCTGAAATTGGCCTTATCATATTATTCATGCTATTTTTAACCAGAAATGTTTGGAAATTAAGCAACATGCTTTTAAAACACCCCGTTGGTCAAGGAATAAGTCAAAAGTGAATGCGATGATGCACTCTGGTTTCTAAGGCTTTATTTAGAATTTTCTATTCATATTCATAAGTGACAAGGGTCTGCAGTTTTCTTTTTGTCTCTCTCTTTATCAGGTTTTATTAAAGCCATTCTATGAAAAAAAGGGTAAATGTTCCTTTTCCTTTGCTCTAGATTAGGTTAAACATAATTAGAATTATCAGTTGTTTATTATTTAACATTTTGTTTTGAAGAATTACAGATTTACAGAAGATTATTTAAAAACCACAAAGATTATAATATACTTAGATTCCCTGGATGTGTATAGGTATATATTTTTTCAATTTTCTCAAGTGCGTGAAAGTTGTAGATGTATTAATATTTCTTTAATCCTAAATACTTTAGTGTATGTTTTCTAAAAACGAAGACATACCCTTGCATAACCACAATACAATTATCAGAATCAGGAAGTTAACCTTGATAGTACTGCTATCTAATCCACAAATCTTATTGAAATTGTATTAGTTTTGCCAATAATATCTTCTCATGGAAAATATCTGTCAATTTTTTTTCTGGTGTAGGGTCTAATCCAGCACCACACGTGTCACACCGTCGTGTCCATCCATTGTCCTGCAATCTGGGACAATTCCTCAGTCTTTGTCTTTCATACCTCGATGTTTTTAAAGAGTGTAGGCTATGCATTGTGTGTAACATCCTCAGTTGCCGTTTGCCTCATGTTTTCTTGTGACTGAATTCAGGTTACACATTTTCTTGCCAGAAATACCACGGAAGTGATGTTATGTCCCTCCTACTGCGTCGTGTCAGGCAGCAGGTCTGTGTTTGTCCCGTTATGAGTGAGGTCAACCTTGGTCGCTTGATTAATGTGGTGTTTGCCAGGTTCTCCACTGTAAGGAATGTCTGTCTTTTAATAATTTGGTGAAATTCCCTTAGAGACCTTATGGCAGTGTTTTTATGGATGGGATGGTAGCTCTTTCAAACCTTCCATAACCCTCCAAATTTTCTCATGCTGGCCCTTGTGGACCCTCCATCCCCCAGTCCCTAACCCCCAACAACTGCTGATCTGTTCTCTTTCCCTATAGTTTTGCCCGCTTCAGATTGTCAGATAAATGGAAACATACAATATGTAACCTCTTGAGACTGGCTTCTTTCACTCAGCTAAATGCCTTTGAGATCCATCTATGTTGTCGAATGTATCAATAGTCTGTTTCTTTTAATGATGAATGATATTCTCTTGGATGGATGTACCAGAGTTTGTTTATCCACTCACCTGTTAAAGGACATTTGCATTGTTTCTAGTTTGGTGTGATTATGAATACAGCTACTATAAACGTCTGTATAAAGGGTTTTGTGTGAACGTAAGTATTCATTTCTAGTGTAAACACCCTGGGGTTGATTTGCTTGGTCTTATGGATAGCACAGGTTTTACTTTATAAGAAACTATCACGCTGTTTTCCAGTGGCTGTACCATTTACATTCCCACCAGGAATGTATGAGAGTTTCAGTTACTCCTCATACTTGCCAGCATTTGGTATTGTCAGGATTTTTTTCTTTTTTAATTTTAGCCATTCAGGTAGATACGTAGGTGTATCTCATCATGGTTTTAATTCTTATTTTCTTAATCGAATAATGATCTTGAGCATTTCTTCATGTGCTTATTGCCATGCATATATTCTTCTTGGAGAAGTGTCTGTTCAAGTGCTTTTGTCTATGTTTTTATTGGTTGCTTGTTTTCTTCTGCTGAGTTTCAAGAGTTCTTTATATATTGAACATAGAAGTTGTTTGCCAAATATGTGTCTTGCAAATGTTTTCTCCCAGTCTGTGGCTTATCTTTTCATTCTCATAAAAACTTAGAAAAATTTTTAATTTCAATTAAGTCCAATTGATCATTTTTCTTGCATGGATTATGCTTCTGGTGTCATATCTTAGGAATTCTTTACTTTGCCTAAGGTCATATAGATTTTCTCCTGTGTTTTTATAGTTTTAAATTTTGTATTAGCTATGATTTATTTTGAGTTAATTTGTGTATGAGGTCTGAGGTTTAGATCAAGCTTCATATTTTTCTGCAAATGAATATCCAATTGCTCCAACACCATTTGCTAAAAACTGTTCTCCATTGAATAGCCTTTGAACCGTGTCAAAAATTAATCATATGAATTGGTTTTTAAATTCTCTATTCTGAACACTGTTTTTTGTTTTGTTTTGTTTTGTTTTATTTCAGAATATTACAGGGGTACGAATGTTTTAGTTACATGGATTGCTTTTGTATTGCTTGAGACAAAGTTGTAAGTGTGCTCATCACCCAGATAGTGTACATTGTACCCGTTAGGTATGATTTCACCCATCCCCTGCGCCCCCTTCCCACCTGCTTGATTTCTATTGAGTTTTGCTTCCATCCGTGCACATGAGTGCTGTTCAGTTAGTTCCAGTTTACTAGTCAGTACATGTAGTGTTTATTTTTCCATTCTTCTGATACTTCCCTAAGGAGAATGGTCTCCAGTTCCATGCAGATTGTTACAAAAGGAATGAATTCATTTTTTTATGGCTTAGTAGAACTCCGTGGTGTATATATATATATACCACATTTTATTAATCCACTCATGAATTGATAGCCCCTTGGGTTCATTCCACATCTTTGTGATTGTGAATTTCGTTCAAGTGCAAGTGTCTTTTTAATAAAATGACTACTTTTCCTTTGGGTAAATACCCAGTAGTGGGATTGATGGATCAAATTGGTAGGTGTACTTTTAGTTATTGGAGGAATCTCCATACTATTTTCTATGGAGGTTGTACCAGTTTGCAGTCCCGCCAACAGTGTATAAGTGTTCCTTTCTCTCTACATCCACACCAGCATCTATTGTTTGGGGACTTTTTGATAAAAGCCATTCTCACTGGGGTTATGTGATATCTCAATGCAGTTTTGATTTGCATTTCCCTAATGATTAGTGACATTGAGCATTTTTTCATATGTTTATTGGCCATTAGTCTGTCTTCTTTTGAAAAGTTTATGTTCGTGTCTTTTGCATGCTTTTTAATAGGGTTGTTTGATTTTTTTTTCTGATTTGCTTAAGTTATTTGTAGATTCTGGTTATTAGCCCTTTATCAGATGTATAGCAAATATTTTCTCCCATTCTGTATGTTGTCTATTCACTTTGTTGATTGTTTCCTTGGCTGTGCAGAAGCTTTTTAGTTTAATCAAGTGACATTTATTTACTTTCATTATTGCTGTGATTACCATTGGGTCTTCTTCATAAATTCTTTACCTAGGCCGATAACTAGAAGAGTTTTTCCAACATTATCTTCTAGAATTCTAATGGTTTCATGTCTTAGGTTTAAGTCTGTTATCCATTTTGAATTAATTTCAGTGACTGGTGAGAGGTATGGATCCTGTTTCAATCTTCTACATGGGGCTATCCAATTTTCCCAGCACCATTTATTGAATAGATATTCTTTTGCCCAGTGTATATTGTTATCTGCTTTGTTAAAGATCAGATGGCAATATGTGGATGGTTTTACATCGCATTCTCTGTTCTGGTCCATTGGTCTATGTCTCTATTTTTGTGCCAGTACCATGCTGTTTTGGTTACTATAGCCTTGTAGTATAGCTTGAAATCTGGTAAGGTGTGCCTCCCTATTCGTTCTTTTTGCTTAAGGTTGCTTTGGCTATTCAAGCTCTTTCCAGCATAAAATTATTTTTGCTAGATCTGCAAAAAATGATATTGGCATTTTGGTGGCAATTGTATTGACTCTGTAAATCTTTTGAGTACTATGGACATTTTAACAATGTTGATTCTACCAATCCATGAGTATGATATGTTTTTCCATTTGTTTACATCATCTGCAATTTCCTTCCTCAGTGATTCATAGTTCTCCTTATAGAGATCTTTCACCTCCTTGATTAAATATATTCCTAGGTATTTTAATTCCTTTGTGGCTATTTTTAAAGGTGTTGCATCTTTGATTTGATTCTCAGCTTGACTGTTGTTTGTGTATAGGAATGTTACTTATTTATGTACATTAATTTTATAGCCTGAGACTTTGCTGAATTTATTTATCAATTCCAGGAGTCTCTTGGCAGAGTCTTTGGGATTTTCTAAATATAAGATCATATCATCAGCAAAGAACATTATTTTGACCTCCTCTTTGCCCATTTAGATACCCTTAATTTCCCTCTCTTGCCTGATTGCTTTGGCTAGGACTTCCAGCACTATGTTGAATAGAAGTGGTGACAGTGGGCATCCTTGTCTTGTTCCAGTTCTAAGTGGGAATCCTTTCAATTTTTCCCCATTCAGTATGATGTTGGCTGTGGGTTTGTCATACATGGCTTTTATAATTTTGAGATAAGTTCCCTCTATGCTTATTCTGCTAAGAGTTTCAGTCATAAAAAGGTGTTGAATTTTGTTGAATGCTTTTTCTATTGAGATGACCATATGATCTTTGTTTTACTTCTGTTCATGTGGTGTATCACATTTATGAATTGGCGAATGTTGAACCATCGTTGCATCCCTGGGTTTAAGCCCACTTGGTCGTGATGGATTTTTTTTTTTTTGATGTGCTGCTGAATTCAGTTTGCTAGAATTTTGTTAAGATTTTTTGTCTCCATATTCACACAGGATATTGGTCTATAGTTTTCTTTTTTTGTTGTTTCCTCTTCTGTCTTTGGTATCAAGGTGACACTGGCTTGATAGAATGAGTTGGCGAGGATTCCTTCCTTCTCAATGTTCTGAGATAGTTTCTACAGCATGGGTACCAATTCTCCTTTGTAGGTCTGATAAAATTTGGCTGTGAAACCATCTGATCTGGGAGGTTTTTTTGGAAGATTTTTTATTGCTGCTTAAATTTCATTGCTCAGAATTGGTCTGTTCAGGAGTTCTATTTCTTCCTGATTAAACCTTGGGATGTTGTGTGTTTCCAAGAATTTGTCCATGTCCTCAACATTTTCAAGTTTATGTATGTAGAGATTTTTATAGTATTCAGAAATGATATTTTGTATTTCTGTGGTATTGGTGCTAATATCTCCTTTTTCATTTCCGATTGAGCTTATTTGGGTTTTTTCTATTTCTGATTACTCTAGCAAGAGGGCTATCAATTTTGTTTATCTTTTCTAAGAACAAAGTTTTTGTTTCATTAATCTTTTGTGTAATTCTTTTATTATTGATTTCATTTAGTTCTGCTCTTACCTTAATTATTTCTTTTCTTCTGCTGGGTTAGGGATTGGTTTGCTCTTTCTTTTCTCATTCCTTGAGACAATTCATTAAGTTGTTGATTTGTGATCTTTCTGTCTTTCTGATGAAGGCATTTATGGCTATGGATTTTCCTCTTAGGATTGCTTTTGCTTAATCCCATAAATTTTGATAACTTGTGTCCCCTTTGTCATTCAGTTCAAGGAATCTTTTGATTTCCATCTTAATTTCATTATTGACCCAATAATCATTCAGCAACAGGTTGTTTAATTTCCATGACTTTGTGTAGAATTGAGTATTTCTCTTGTAGTTGATTTCTAGTGTTATTCCACTGTTATCTGTCAAGATACACGGTACAATTTCAACTTTTTAAAATTTGGTGAGACATTTTTGTGGCCTAAAGTGTGATCAATCTTAGAGAATGTTCCCTGTGCTGATGAAAAGAATGTATATTCAGTAGTTTGGAGGTAGAATGTTCTGTAAATGTCTGTTAGGCCCATTTGCTCTAGAGTCCCATTTAAGTCCAGTGTTTTTTTTTTTTTTTTTTTTTGTTTACTTCCTGTTTGGAGGATCTGTCCAGTTCTGTCAGTGGGGTGCTGAAGTCTCCGGCTATTACTATGCTGTTGTTTATCACTTCATTTAGATCTACTAGCATTTGCTTTATGAATCTGGGCATGCCTGTGTTAGGTGTATATATTTAGGATTGTTATGTCTTCTTATTGAATTGCTCCTTTTACCATTATTAATTACCATATTTGTTTTCTTTACTATTGTTGAAGTCTATGTTGTCTGATATGATAATGGCTACATCTGCTTTCCTTTGATTTCCATTTGCATGGAATATTTTTTCAATCCCTTTACCTTGAGACTGAGTGTTTCTGAAATCTCTACTATGTTCCATTGATTTTTGTGACTATCCCTTCACCAATACCATACTGTCTCAATTACTATAGTTCTATATTGTCTTAAAATGCAATTTTATTTTTTATCAAATTATTCTGGCTATTCTAGATCCTTTGTCTTGCCATGTAAATTTTATAATAAGCTTGTCTATATCTACACACAAAAAAATCCTACCACGATTTTGATTGCAGTAGTATTAAATCCATAGATCAACATGGGGAAAACTGACATCCTTAACTATATTGAAGCTTTCAATCCATGAACAGGGCCTGTCTCTCCATTTATTAAGGTCTTCTTTGATTTCTTTCATCAGCATTTTGCAGTTTTCAGCACATAGATCTTGCACGTGTTTTGTTAGGTTAATATCTAAGTATTTCTTGGATATATTAAAGTGGGCCTTTTTGAATTTTGATTCACCATTGTTTTTGCTAGTATATAAAAATGTAATTTGTGTTCATGTGCTGACTTTGTATCTGTAATCTTGTTAAATTCACTTACATGATTCTAGGAGGGTTTTGTAGATTCCTTGTGATTTTCCATGTAGACATTCATGTCTTCTGTGAATGGAGACAGTTTTATTTCTTCCTTTCCAATCTATATGCCTTTTGTTTCTTTATCTTGTCTTATTCCACTGTTAAATGGAAGAATGAGAATGGACATTATTGCCTTGTTCTCAGTCTAAGAGGGAAAGCATTCAGTCATTAACCATTAAGTATGATGCTGTGATAGGTATTTCTTAGATGCTCTTTACCAAGATGAGGAAGTTCCCATCTATTCCTAGCTGACTAAAAGTTTTTTTCATCACAAACAGTTGTTGAATTTTGTCAAATACTTTTTCTGCATCAATAAAGATGATCATTTTTTTCTTTATTTTGTTAATATGGTTGATTACATTGATTGACTTTTAATTATTAAGCCAGCCTTTCATTACAGTGGTAACCCCCACTTAGTCATGGTATATTATTCATTTTATCTGTTGCTGAGTTTGATTTGTGTATATTTTCTTAAGAACTTCTACATTAGTGCTCATGAGAGATATTTGTCTGTAGTTTTCTTTTCCTGTATTGTCTTTGTCTGATTTTGGAATCAGAATAATGTAAACCTCTCAAGCTGAGTTGGGAAGCATCCCCTCCTCTTCTCTTTTCTGGAAGAGGTTGTATAGAATTGGTGTTATTTCTTCTTTAAATGTTTGTGTAGGACTGATCAATGAGATCACCTGGACCTGAAAATTTCTTTCTTGGAAGGATTTTAACTACAAATTAAATTTTAAAAATAGACTTAGAGCAATTCAGGTTATCTACATTTTTCTTCAGTGGCTTTCAGTAGTTTATAACTTTCAATAAATTAGCTTGTTTTATCTAAATTGCCAAATTTATATGCATAGAGTTGTTCATAGTATTCCCTTACTAACTTTTACAATCTCTGAAGTTTATAGTAATATGCCCCCTCTTTTATGATATTATTTTTGCTTCTTTTGTTTTCTTTTGATATTTTTTTCTTCCTACTCTAACTTCTTAAGATGGTTGCTTAATTTGTTTTTAGCCCTTCTTATTTATTAAGTCTTTTAAGCCATGGATTTTCCTCTAACAATATTTCTAGGTTCTGATATATAGAGTTTTCTTTCTTATTATTGTCTTTACATGATCTAATATTGCTTGAAATGTTTTCTTTGCCTTGACTTAAGAGAGTTGTTTTTGTTTTTTTTTTTGGTTTGTTTGTTTTTACTTTGAAGATATGAGTTTTTCTTCTGATTTTGTTTTTAATTCTTATCTCTACTGCATTAAAATTAAGGAATGTTGCCTGTACTATTCTACTTTTGGAAGTTTATTGGGATTTTCTTTGTGGGCTAATATGCAGTCAAATTTTGCACCTCTTCCATAAGCACATGTAAAGGAAATCTATTCACTGTTTTCAAGGTATAAAGTTTTCTATATGCTAATTATATCTGCATTCCCAATTAATTACACTATTTAGGCCTACTTGGTTTGTCATTAACTAAGAAAGATGAATTAAAGTCCCTTAATATTATTGTATTTCTGTTATGTATCTGGTTTTTTCTCCAGGTAATTCTTGTAGTTTTCATTTTAGTCAATGCTGATGCATTTACTTAGCTTATCATTGGGAGTTGTACTCTTTGTCCATTGTTTGTTTCTCAGTGTATTGAATTCCTCAATTTTGTATGTCTTATAAACATCACAATATTGTTTTTCATTTGTGACCCAACCTGAATTTATTCTTCTTTTAGTAAGTGAGTGTATTCATTTCCTATTGCTGCTGTAAAAATTATCACAAATTTAATGGCTTAAAAATGCAAATTCATCATCCTATATTTCTGGAGGTCATAAATCCAAAATTCATGTTACTGAGTGAAAATCAAGGTGCTAACCTGACTGCATTTCTTCTGGAGTTTCTAGAGGAGAATCTGATTCCTTGCCTTTTCCAGGTTCCAGAGGCTATCCTCATTTCTTTCCTTGTGGTCCCTTCCTCCACCTTCAAAGCCAGCAATGGTGGGATTAGTCCTCCTCAGACTGCATCACCCTAAACTCCTCTTCTAGAGTCGAATCTCCCTCTGCCTCTTTAAAGAACTCTTGTGATTGCACAGATAATCCAGGACAACCTCCTATTTTAAGATTAGTTGATTAGCAACTTCAATTCCATCTGCAACACTTCCAAAACATAACAAATTCACAGCTTCCAGGGATTAAGGCATATACATCTTTGGGATGGGTGGGAGGAGATGCATTATTCTTCTTACCACAGTGAGTTTAGCCCTTTACCTTTCATAACATAACCAATATGTTGGGCTGAGTTCTAACATTTTATTGGGTTTTCTTTGCTTTGTGATTTATTTTCTTTGTTTCCTATAGATAGTTCTTTTGATATTTAGAAGGGTCTAGGGCCAGGTGTGGTGGCTTACTCCTGTAATCCTAGCACTCTGGGAGGCCTAGGAAGGCAGATTGTTTGAGCTCAGGAGTTCGAGACCAGCCTGAGC
Source organism: Indri indri (assembly GCA_004363605.1). Lineage (NCBI taxonomy): Eukaryota > Metazoa > Chordata > Mammalia > Primates > Indriidae > Indri > Indri indri. Next base: position 17,910 of record RJWJ010016793.1, on the reverse strand, counting down.
AAGAGCGAGACCCCGTCTCTTTTTTTAAATTTAAAAAAAATTAAAAAAAAAAAAGTTTCACATTTTATTCTACTGATTAACTGGAAAATTATAATTTTACATGATACCCTTAGTCCTCTATTTTTTTATTTATCTCTTAGTTTTTTATCATCAAATTTTAGCCAATATTATCTATTTTAGTGTTTGTACTTTAAATATGCCATTATGGGTTGGTTTATTGTCTTAAATTCCTCACTCCAGGGCATTATATTATTCCCACTCCATTGATGATGGACTTAGACACGTGACTTGCTTTGGATTTTAGCAGACACAATGTGAGCAGAGGCCTGCAATTGTGGTTTATGGACTGGCTTGGCCTGTTATGCTCCTGTGGTATACTATAGGAAGGTTTCCCTGTGGGTAGCTGCTGCCCTTTCACCTAGACATTAGTGGAACATTAGTAGAGACCTGAACCCAACCCATAGGCTGGAGCAAATCTGGAAGGCCCACAGCCTTAAGCAGGGCTACCAGACAGTTCTACTTCAGATCAGCCCAAATCTCAGTCAAACTGAGGACAGAGGAGTGTAAGAATGAATGTTATTGTTGATGCTTCTGCAAACCACTGGCTTTTTGAGGTTGGGTGGTTGTTATATAGCGAAAGCTGGCCATTATGGTTTGTATTTTCACTACTTTGTCAATGCTAAATGGTATCTTTTTACTCCCAGCCGTTATACGAAATAATCAATGTATTTTCTTTTCCTTATATTTTTTTACCTTGTCCTCCCCCAGTTTTTGTAAGTTCTTTCATTCCTATAATTTTAAAATAAATACCATTTATGTTCTATGCTGCCAATTGAATACCCACATTAACATTAGTCATAGTTCTATTAATATTATCAAATATGTATGAAGTGCTCACTGCCAGCCCTTCCTTGTACGTAGCTCCTTGAAAAATGTCTTGGTCAGCTAAAGTTTGCTGTTTTTATTTTCCTCAAGGAGGGCTCATAAGAATGCATTCTCTGAGTTCTTGTGTTTTTAGAGCTGTATTTCTGTAGCTTTTCTATTTAAAGAACTTTTGACAGGGTATAAAATCATTGATTCATGCTCTTTCCTTAAATATTGTTTAAGTGTTGTTCTATTGTAGTCTGCAATTGAATGTTGTTCTGGAGAAATCTGAAGCCAGCTGGGGACACAGGAAATAAAGTTCTATATTAAGGAGAGTATCAGAAATCTTTATATTCAGAGGCAACTAACTTTTCCAGGATAAACTAGTTTGGGATCACCTTTCTCAAGCACACGATGTGTCCTTTGCAGTAGGTAGATTTAAGTGTTATTTTATTTTAGGAAAGTTTTCTTGATTAATACCTTTAATATTTGTTCAGTTTCATTTTTAGTTTGTTTCCCCCTTTGGAAATGCCCATTATGCAGATATTTTGCCTATCTTCTAAATCTATCGCTATCTAATCCTCTACTCTCTCTCTATTTGCATTTAATTTTGTTCACTCTTCTCATTTCTATTGTCTGTGTTTTTATTGTGGTTCTTGTAGTGTTTATCAACATTTGCGCTCTTTGAAATTTTGTCTTCATTTTTATCATAGTTTTATTTTTTGTTTTTTAAGTTTTGCGAGATCATGTTTTATCTTCTGCTGCCTTGCAGTCTCATCTCTGAGCTACTGCACGATGGTTATCCTTAGAGGTTGTTGCTTCACTGTGATGTGTAAATTCATGGTGGAATGTTTGTTCACAATTTTAATCTGTTCCAAGACCATTTTACTACGGAATGTTTTTTATTCATAAATTTTGCTGCTCCTTTTCTCTTTCCTTATTTTTGTAAAAATATGGCACTAGTAATAGTTTGTTTTTATCACTTATTTTTAAATGCATTAGGATTGTCTGGGCCAAGTATTTGACAAGGTTTCTGTAGGTAGAGAGAGGCCAGGGTGGATTATAATCAAGTCAGTTTTCACAACTCAGAGACTCTCTTCTCTTCACTTGCTTCACAGTGAGACAGCTTCTCAAAAGAGTGGATTGTCTAACATGCTTCTACATACAATTTGGTGTGGCAGGTTGAATTTCTATTCTCACTTCTTCATCCTGTGCAGTAATTTCGTATGTTTACACTTTTGCCATGGCCTTACAGTGGACAAATTGTACTTCCCTTTCCCTTGACTTTGGACTTGACCACGCAACTTGCTTCCACTAATGAGCTCTTAGTGGCTGTAATCAAAGGCACGAAATGTGCTTGTGCAGTTGAGTGTATCTTCTTGACCCTTGCTTTTCATCATGAGAAGAACATGCCTCAGGTAGCCATTGGTTTAAGGAGGCCGAGATGCACATGGAGCAGACCAGCGCCCAGCCCTCACACTGGGTCAAACCCAGCTTAGGCCAACCCAGATACACCAACCTCAGCCACCCTGGAGACACACGAGCAAGAACGAATGTTTCTTGAGTTTGGGAGTGTTTGTTATGTAGCAAAAGCAGACTGGCACTTCCAGCCTCCTCATTTCTCTGAACCTAATCAAGTTTGGGGGGACTTCTTCCACCTCTCAACCTACCATCTTTTTCTATCAAAAGATATAGCTTTTTTCCTCCAAAATGGTTCCCTAAGCTTCAGGAAGTTTATTTTTTGGTCCAATACTTTACTGAGCTCTCTCCTGTGCTGCTGACTACTTCCTCTCACACAGCTCCTGTGTGCTCTTGGCAGCTCTTACAAAATATTTTCCAGTCTGTCTCCTAGCTTCACTGAAAAAGGAGTGTGAATTTTTGTTTTCTGTTCTCCTTATTGCTTTGGATGGTTTCCAGGAAGAGAAGAAGAGCATATTAAGCAAGTCTATCTTGCTTCTAGAATAAGAAGGTGGCGTGGAGTCTTGGAACAAACATGAGCTTTGCAATCAGACCAATCTGGATCATAACCTGGATCAGCCACTAATTTCTGTGTGAATTTGAAAAACTTACATTGACCTCTCTGAGCTTCAGTTCGTATCCTTGGTCTATAAAGAGGATCTAATAACACTTATCTCAGAGAGTTATTGGAAAGAACATCTTCGGAAAATTAAAACTAAAACATGGACAGCATTTAGTAATGCAAATACTAGGCATCCCCAAAAATGAGAACATTATTATTATACTTCTTTGATTGTGCTGTTAGTGGTGGTGATTGGTGAAACAAAAGATACTGAAAAGTAGTTTTTAAAATACCTGGGTGAAAAGGCAATAAAAGCATAGAGAAATGTCTCCCATTCTGTGAAATCTGCACAGGAACAGTGAGAGCTGCTGATTCTTCCAAACGCTCAGAAAATAGCTTGATTGCTAGCACCCTGTCCCGTCTCTCAACACTTGAGTTTTCTTGTTCCATCACTACAGACCACATGCCTTGGTTCTGGGGATGGGACAGGTGGCTTAAGCCACACCGCTTAGCACAACCTCATTCCCTGACCACTGTCCGTTGGTTCATTGATGGGCATGTGATTCATTCAGGGCCATGAGATTGTGAAAGATGTGAGCTAGTGGCTTTAGGAAAGCAAGGTTTCATTCTTCTGAGAGAGTTTCTAAGAGCCACCTTGTCCCTCTCCCTTTACATGGTCATCAAATCCCAGAAGATTCTGTCAGCCCTCTTGCAATTACAACAAGAAAGGGAATAGTCATAGGATGATGCTGGCACAACAGAAAGCAAACACAGAGAGGAAAAGATGCTAACCACCATTAGCACACCTTCTCGGATGGACAGCATCTTCCATCCTGTGTCCCTGGGGTTTCCAGAATCAAAAAACTATTACTCAATGTCCCTTTTATGATTTATATTATGATTCTGTTTTTCTATATACCATGATATTACATGTATTCAACAAGCATTAATCAATAATAAAAGCTAACAACTAAGTTCTTAATATTAATACATGCCAGACCTTCTGCCAAGCCCTTTGCAATCTTTCATCTAATTCTCGCAACATTCCCTTGGGGTAAGCGCCGTTGCCTCTTCACACAGAGTGTGAAACTAAGACTTCTAAGCTAAGAAACTAAGCCATCTTAGCTTCTCAGACTAAGCTGTGGATCAATAAAGTGGTGAATCTATGAGTCAAACTCAGATCTCCCTAACTCCAAAGTTGAATTCTTAAACACTGGGCTGAATTGTGTCTAAAAAACATTTATTGAGCACCATCCATATGCCAATTACCAGGGGTTCAGAGAGGAATCAGACAGTTTTTACTCATGAGATGAACACAGACTAGCATGATAAGCTAATACCAGGTGATTACAGCATGGCAGGGCATGGAGGAACATGACCTGAAGACAAGTTGAGGCCAATTCAGGGAAAGTCTGTTAATTGTGCAAAGCAGCCAGGACCCCATCCTGAGAGTGATGGGAACAGTGATAGGTTTTCCGCAGGGAATTGGCATGATCAGATGGAGTCTGTAAACTGTGGACGTGACTATAACGTGAATCACCACTGCAAAGAATGAGACCGGAGTCCAGCAGACCCGTGAGGAAGGTGTGCGGTACCCCAGGCAAGATGTGATGCGTGCATGGCCCAGGTAGGAACATTCAAATGACTTCCCCTTGGGTGGAAAAAAGAAAAGGAACCTAAAATGTTTCTTCCACATTCCCCTGCAAGCCGACATCCAGCCCAGTGGGAACTGCAGGTGTTGACGGCACATTCTACATCACAGAAGGGCCCCATTATGCAAGAACTGTGTCCCTCTGACCAAGAACAGGCACCTCTTCCTAGGTGACCTGCTGAACTGCCTGGCAAGTGCTTACGTATTTGGAGAGCAGAGAATTGGGCCGGAGTCAGCCAGGAGTGCGGGTGGCCTCCGGAAGGGGAACACGTTCGCGGTGTTTTCAACTTGATTCTGTGACTCATCCAGTTCTCAGCATGGAAATTTGTCCTTAACCGTGCTCGAGCACACATACACACACACAAAACCTAAACACACACGCACGCAAGAGGAAATACAAAGAGCACTCAACTGAGGACTCAGTGGTCTGAGGCATTTCTTCATTTCTTTCCATGTTCTATCCTTTGTGGCATCACTTCTGAGCAAGGGATCATTACCAAATTATAATCACTAAAACTGAGCAAACCCTTACTGTGTCCCAGGCACTGTGCCAAACATTTTATGCACAGTAATTATGAATTTCTTTGAACGCTTAAAAGAAAGATCTTGTTGTATGGGTGTTACTATCCCAGTTTTGAAGAAGAGAAAATAAAGGCTCAGCAAGGAAGTGCCTGATCTGTGTGACGGGAGCCTGAAGCTTTCCAAAAATGAGCATTATTCCTTACATTCATCCAGCACTTCAGCTCTACAGTAATAGAGTGATCTTGTTTCATCATTACAGCAACCGTCTGCCAAACCATTGCCATTTTTCAGGCAAAGGGGCTAAGGCTCAGAGAGGGGCAATGCCTAACCTAGGGTACATGGCAAGGAGTGGAAGCAAGGTTTGCGTGCAGCAGCCCAAGACAATGGTCCTCATCACTGGGATGCACTGCCCACTCCACCCTGGGAGCATCACACCTGCCTGGATTGATCACACTTTCTGACTCTGCATGGCTGAGCGATCTTCTCATGATCATAAATCAGCGTGAATTATAGCAGGAAAGAATCTAAAGTTGACCAGTGCCCCATTATCTCACCCATATACACAACAAATAATAAAAATAATAGTAACAGTTGTAGTGAATGTAAGCCTTGGCATGCTTTTAAAAAAGCAATCTTATTACTTCATTCTAAACTGCTTGTGCACCAAAATTGCGGAGGAGTTCACAGAATTGTCTTAAAACACGTTTAGAAGTAAATGTGCTTCTTGTTCTTTAAAAAGACCTGAACTGAGGTAAAGAACATTGATTTTGTTCTTAAGGGTCTTAAAATCCATGTCTTTCACTTGTTAGGAATTAGGCTTACAGCATCAAAAGGAAAGTCATTGTTGAAGGGCTTTGCATGGCTGGCCAAGACTGAGCTCACCAGCTATCTCTCCAGTCTCCTGTCAGCTCTGGCCACAGGGACAGGCCACCACGGCCATCTCAGAGCAACTAATGAACCAAAGGGAAAGGCATGGCCACTCTACTGAAGGCCCACCACGCGATAGGGGCTGTGCCAAGCACTGGTGCCTTCGAGAAGATGCACAGCTAAAGGGCTAAATGTACACGCTCTGGAAGCAGCCTGTCTGGGCTTGAAGCCTAGGTCTGCCTTACCAGCTGGTGGCCTTGGTCAGGTCTCTTAACCTCTCTGTGCCTCAGTTTCTCCTCTGTGCAATGAGGCTTGTAAGAGCACCTACCTCATGGACATTGTGAGTTGGTATATGCAGAGTGGGTAAAGCAGGTCCTGGCTCATGGTAACAGCTCTGTCCCTTTAAGAATTAACTGTAATTTATATTATCTGTATTTTCACTCCTCACGCCCACTCTGTGAGATAGAGGCTCTCATCTTCTTCTGGGAGATGAGGAAACTGAGGCTCAGATTGATAAAGTGACCGTGGCTGGGGAAGTGTCTGGAAGAATTGAATCTAGCCCTGGTCTGGCCAAGGGCGGCCTGTGGTCTCTCTCCTGCACTCCCTCTCCTCCAGCTGGCAGGCACTGTGCCCACATTGCCTTCAAGTTTCATAGACCAGGCGAATAATGACCCACAGGGAGAAATTCAGAAGCACTATCGCCATAGGACAGTGTGAACGGGTTGCTGACAACAGACACACGCAATAGCCTGGTTGTGCCCAATTCTGCTACTAACACTCAGTCTCAGAAATTCTAATGACACTGTTCCATCTACCCATCCATCCATCCACCCACCGTCCATCCATCCACCTATTCACCGACTCATCCACCCATCAGCAAATATGTACACAGATCATACTCTTTGTCCTTTCTAGCAAAACTTCCAAAATCTTTAAAATAATGCCCAGCTGAATTGCTGATTGAGTTCTCTAGCAGGTGTCTGAGGAATATAGAAGTCATCTGACAGGTCTCAACATTTATCATTTACCCTCTGTGCCCACCACCCTCAACAGGAAAAGGAGTAAACATGAGAAATTTCTCAATTTGCATCCAAGAAAAATGGACTTGTTATTTGTATAGCTGAGGCATCTAACTTTACTAGCTTGAGATATAGATAGATGATTGATAGATAGATAGATAGATAGATAGATAGATAGATAGATAGATAGATAGATATAGATAGATAGATATAGATAGATGTATGTTTTCATATCAAGTGAAACAATTCCAATATCCCTTTCTACCTGTTATTGTCTGAATGTTTATGTTCTCCCAGAATTCATATGTTGAAACCTAATCACCAGTGGGATGGTTTTAGCAGGTGGGGTCTTTGAGAGGTGATTAGATCATGAGAGCTCAGGAAATTAGTGCCCTTGTGAAAGAAGCCCTAGAAAGCTGCCTTTCCCTTTCTGCCGCCAGGGCGCAGCTGTGAGGACACAGCGAGGAAGTGCAGTTTATGAACTAGGAAATGGGCTCCCACCAGACACTGAATCTGCTTGGTCTTGGACTTCCAAGCCTCTAGAACTGCCAGAAATAAATTTCTGCTTTTCATAGCAATCTAGTCTATGATATTTAATTATAGCACCCAAACAGAATAATATGCTACCTATCAGAAGATGTCTCCTTTCTCTCCCAGAGTGATCCCAAGTACCTGCAGGGTCAATACAGTCTAAAGAGACAGGCCCGAGAGTCATCATCAAAAGGGCAGAGCACATAAAGCCCCGCTTGGCTCAATTACTGGCCTGGCAACTTAGGCCATCTAGCTTTTGTGGCTGATGGGGCCACACTACTGCGTCTCTGAGGATTCATAACATCGTCAAGGCTATGTCTACCTGGGATGTGCGTCCACAGCACTAAATAGTACAAGTACCATTTTCTCCAGGTGTCGAATTAAGAGGGCAAGAGAGTGGGGGGATGAACAATCTCCTCTTCCCAAGTGTTCTGCTCAGTTGTGGTTGCTGCACCAAACTTCTACCTTCCATAGTGAAGCTTTCTGGGGACTCAATTCTCTCAACACATACCACACACACATACTTCCGTGCATCATTTATGATCCGGGGAGTCTATGTTAGAAAGAATTCAGTTATCACGCCATGTGTTCTGCCTAGAACTAGGCCTGCCCTAAATTCTTGGAAAGATTTTACAAGGAGGTGGAGGTGGGTGGGTCAGAGCATTGGGCCCAGTGATGCCTCACAAACCAAGGGAATCATCCCACCCTCAGAACCTCAGCTTGGCCCCCACATATACCCTGTCTGGTCTAGAGGAAGTCCCTCCCTCCCCAGTCCCAGCCCCCATTCTCTCCCTGCCCCAGTGACTGGCAGTCGGAAGGCCCAGTCTCTTGCCTCCATGTCTTCCTAAAGACTGATAACAGCACATTTTCCTCAGTCCAAGATACCCAGTTACCGTTCTATATTTCTTTCTAAATTTCCTACCACTTTATTTCCTGGGATCCTCTTCTTCTTTCTTCCTTGGAGGAGAGAGGGCCCATAGGCTGTGAGGACATTTCACAGGCTTGTTCTGGGTATTAAATGAGGAAATGGATGCAAAAGTGCCCAGCACAGTGCCTGACACATAAAAGCGACAATAAACTTCAGCTCTCTCCCCTCTACTTCAAACTACTTAATTTTCTTTGAAACTAACACTTCTTTTGTCATTGCCCTTGACTTCAAATGTCACATTCTTTAGCCCATACCTCATTACTAATCCATTCTTGCCTACCTCCTCCTACATTCCTTTTGTTCATGTTAAAGATGACTTTTATTTTCACCTGTATAAATCTTGCTGCCTCCTACACTGATTAATTCAGCTAGATTGAAAAAGAGGACTAGCTCTTCCTCCATTAAATTTCAATTAATCAATCATTTTAGAACATGAGCAATTTGGTGTGATGGTATTTGGTAGAAAGAGGAGGAACACTGCTGTCAGTCCTGGGACATGACACTTAACAGCAGAAAGACCTCAGACAAGTCATTTTACTTTTGGAAGCCTCAATTTGTTTATCTGTAGTACCCAAAATCATATGGTTGGTGAGAAGTTTGCAAATAACCTAAGAAAATTCTCCTGGGCAAAGCCTGACTTACAGGTGCAAGGCAATGTGAAATTACTGCATCGAGACAGACAGACCTGGTCTGAATCTGTTTATGCCACTTAGCCTATTTTTATGTACAGAATACTCCATCGAACAAGAATAGAATACATATTCTTCTCAAACTCACATAAAACATTCACCAAGATAGACCACACTCAGGGCCATAGAACACACTTCAACAAATTTAAACAGATATAAACATACAGCTTATGTTCTCAGACCACAATAGGATTAAACTAGAAATCAATAATAAAAAGATAGCCCCTAAACATTTGTAAATTAAACAGCACATTTCTGAGTATCATGAGTCAAAGAAGAAGTCTCAAGCAAAGTTCAAACATATTTCAAACTAAATGAAAATATGATTATCAAAATAGGTAGGATATAGCAAAAAACAATACTTCAAGGTAAATTCGTAACATTAAGGGCATATAAGAAAAAGAAAGATCTAAAATCAATAGCCTAGGCTTCCACCTTAAGAAACTAGAAAAGCAAGAGTAAATTAAGTCTAAAGCAAACAAAATAAAAGCAATACTAAAAAAATTAGAGCAGAAGTAAATAAAATAGAAAAAAGGAAAACAATAAAAAAAATCAACAAATTAATTTTTTTAAACATTAAGCTGGTTCTTAGAAAGGATCAATAAACTTGATAAACATTGACAAATTAAGAAAAAAGAGAGAAAACACAATTTATAATATCAGAACTGAAAAAAAAAAAGATCTTTACAACTGAGTCCATGGACATCAAAAGGATAATAAAGGAATATTATGAACTACTCGATGCCCAAAAAGTTTGATAACCTAGATGAGATGAAAGACAGTTTCTTGAAAGATACAAACTATCAAACTCATACAAAGAGAAAAAAATAACCTGAATATTCCTATATTTATCAAAAAGTCAAATCAATAATTAATAATCTTCTAAAAAAGAAAGCACCAGGACCAGAGAATTTCACAAGTGAATTCTACCAAACATTTAAGGATTTAAGGAAGAAATAATGTCAATTCCCTACAATCTCTTCCAGAAAATGGAAGCAGAGGGAAAAATCTCTAACCTATTCTATGAGACTAGCATTACCCTAATACCGAAACCAGATAAAGACATTACAAGACATTATAAGAAAGGAAAACTGTAGGCCAATATCTCTTATGAACATAGGCACAAAAATACTCAACAATATACTAGCAAATTAAATCCAACAATACATAGAAAGAATTTTACAGGATGACTATGTGGTATTTTCCAGATATGCAAGGCTATTTAGACATCATATTTAATGGTGGGAGACTAGACACTTTCTCCCTAAGATAAAGAACAAGGAAAATATTTCCTCTTTCACCACTCCTATTTGACATCATGCTAGAAATCCTAGCTAATGCAATAAGATAAGTAAATATAAGGTATACAGATTGGAAAGAAAGAAATAAAACTGTCATTTTTCATAGATGATATGATTGTCTATTTAAGAAACCTCAAAGAATCCACACACCAAAAAAAAAAACTTCTGGAACTAAAGTGAGTATAGCAAGATTACAAGATATAGGGGCAATATACTAAAGTCAATTACTTTCCTATATGCCACCAATGAATAACTAGAATTTCATTTTTTAAATTTTATTTACAATAGCACAAAAATGAAATAGTTATAAATCTAACAAAATGTGTACAGAGTATATATGTAGAAAACTACAAAGCAGTGATGAAAGAAAACAAAGACATAAATAAACACAGAGATATTCCATATTGAAGGATTTAAAGATTCGATATTGCTGAGATGCCAATTCTTCCCTACTTGCTCTATGGACTCAATGTAATCAAAATCAAAATCCTAGTAAGCCATTTTTTAGATATCAACAAACTAATTCCAAAGTTTTTATGGAAATACAGGGAACTAGAATAGCCAAAATCATTTTTAAAAAGAATAAAGCTAAATGACTCACGCTACCCAATTTTAAGACTTAACTATAGAATACAACAAATGAAAGAATGTGATATTGGTAAAAATAATAGACATAAATCAATGGAACAGAATAAAGAGCACAGAAATAGACCCATATAAATGTAGTCAACTGATCTTTGATGAAGAAGTAAAAACAATTTGTTTCATTTGTCTTTTCAACAAATGGTGCTGGAATAATTAGATATCTAGATGTAAACAAATAAACCTACCCCAGATCTTATATCTTACACAATATATGTACCATTGGTTTTGGTGGTGCATTTTTAGATATAACATCAAAAGTTCAATCCATGAAGAAAAAAACATTGATAAGTTAGACTTTATTAAAATTAAAAACTTCTGCTCTGTGAAAGCACTGTTAAGAGAATTAAAAGACAAGGCACAGACTAGGAGAAAATGTTTGCAAAACATATAATTAATAAAGAAATTGTATCCAAAATATACAAACAGCACCTGAAACTCAACAATAATTTTTGCCCAGTATTTAAATGAGCAAAGATCTGAAGAGACACTTCACCAAAGAAGATATACAGATGACCAATAAGTACAAGAAAGGATGTTCAACATCATTTGTCATTAGAAAACTACAAGTGAAAACAATAACGAGACATTACTACACAAATGCCAATACAGATTTCTGGGGAAGATGTGAAGAAACAAGAACTCTTATTATAATATTGCTCGTGGGAATGGAAAATGGTACAACCATTTTGGAAGCCAGTTTGGTGGATTTTTACAAAACTAAACAGTACTACCATATGATCTAGAAATGGCACTCCTACATATTTACCCAACTGGCTTAAAAAGTTATATCTACACAAACCTTGTGTGCAAATATTTGTAGCAGCTTTTTAAATAATCAACAAAAACTGGAAGCAACCAAGATGCACTTCCATAGGTGAATGAATAAACAAACTGTGGTACAACCATATAATGGAATATTATTGAGCAATAAAAAGAAATGAAAAAGCCACACAAAGACATGGATGAATCTTAAATGCATATTGCTAAGTCAAAGAAGCCAGTCTAAAAACATACTGTGTGAATCCATTTATAAGATATTGTAGGAAAGGCATAACTCTACAAAGAATAAACAGATCGGTGGTTGCCAGGGACTTGGCAGTGGGGAGGCTGAATAGACGAGGCACAGGAGGTATTTTTAGGGCAGTGAAACTATTCCACATGACACTGTAATGCTGGATACATGACATTATGTATTTCTCAAATCCCACTGAATTTCACAGCACAAAGAGTGTACTTTAATGTGTGCATTTAAAAAAAAATCCTTTGAGAGGTCAGGGGATCCCAGGATGGAATGCAGACTATGACAAAAAAGTCTAACTATATCACAAATGCATGAAATAACTTCACCAAAGGTGGTAGTGGAAAAAAGGGTGACCTAACCAACTTTGGAAATGATGGAGTCTATAAGGCTACAGGAAAAAAAACTGTACCTAAATACTTGATAAAGTTGATTCCCACTGGGGCGTGAGTTAACAATTCTGAAACCTCTGTACATGTGTACTGGGATTAAACAATAAAATTTCAGTAAATGGATGATAGATGGTAGGAGCCAGGCCCCTCATGTTAAAATGGGAGTCGCAGATAAGCAAGGGGATAAGGTTAGAAGGGCCCACGTGGTGATGGATTCAAGCTGGAGACATCAATAAAAACTCACATTAAGCTTAATATAGATTCCAACGATTACACATAAAAATAGTTACAGATATTTGTATCTACGAGGGTTATTATATGTACATTTCCTTGCTCTGTCAGCTAAAAGGACCTAGAAGCAATGACACTTTGGTAGCAATGAGCACACCCAAGCACCCAGATCTTGGTTTCTGAGTCCATTCTTCAACACAAGGAACCAGGGCTCCCTGGAGAAATGGCTGATTCTAGGGCTGGGGCAAGAAATCTACAAGATGAGCCTGGAGCAACTTATAGTGCCAGAAAGTAAGGGGGAAAAAATCCCACAATGAAATATGTGTATCAAAGAGACACAGGAGCCAACTAACAGAGCTCCCAATAGGGAAAGGTGAAACAATTTGAGCAACAAAATAATGTAGTATTGGATTGTAACTCAAAGTAAAACAGGTACCCATGATGCATACAGATATAAATAATTGAATAAACAAACAAACAAACATGGGAGAATAAATACATCTCCCATGCAAAATAATTTCAAATAACTCATGTAGATAATCCACTCCTTAAGCTGCACATAATGACTTGGAAATTATGTATGGAAATTAGTCTGGGGGTAAATTTACAGTAGAAAACTCTGACAAACACTACGTCAGCCAGATGATCAAGGTAATCAGTCATGTGGACAGCATATGCCCTTGATATAATGTGATAAAAATGACACTTTACCTCTGCCACCTTCATGTCAAAACCCCACAACATCAGTCTAATTATGAGAAAAATATCAGACAATCACAATAGAGGGACAGTCTACAAAACAGCTGACCAGTGCACCTCAAAACTGGCAGGTCACCAAAAATAAATAAGGTCTGAGAAATTGTCACAGGCCAGGGAAGCCTGAGAATACATGATGACTAAACGTAACAGGGTATGCTGGATGGCATCCTGGAATGGGAAAAGGACTTTAGGGGAAAACTAAAGAAATCAAACAAAGTATGGATTTTAGTTAATAATAATATATCAATATTAGTTCACTAACTGAGACCAGACTAATGTAAGATGTTAATAATAGAGGAAACTGGGTGTGGTGTATATGGGAACTCGGTACCATCTTTGAAATTTTTCTGTCTATCTAAAACCATTCTTAAATAAAATTTGCTTTTAAAAACGTGAGATGATAGCCCTTATTTCTCCACAAACTACAAGCTCTCCTCCTCCATACCACCTCCTTCCCTGTTTAATTTGTAATCTCTGTTAAATGCGCATCAGTAGTTTAATGACTGCCAGGGAGAAGAACGAGAATAATCAAGCTGCTGGCTGAGTCTTTTCTGCCTGTCACTGTGAAGTTAGAGGGAATCGGAGCAGAGGGCCCGTGACTGCAAACATGACCTCTCCAAAGCCACCAGCCATTCACTAACTGATGCTGTGAAGAGTTCCCAAAGACCCCTCCTACGGGAACTTGTGTTCGAAATCACTTTACAACCTTGATTTAACAACCTCTGTCTACAACTGACTGCCAACTAACAGAGCTCCCAATAGGCAAAGGTGAAACAATTTGAGCAACAAAATAATGTAATATTGGATTGTAACTCAAAGGAAAACAGGTACCCATGACCTATACAGATATAAATAAATAATTGAATAAACAAACAAACATGGGAGAACAGACACATCTCCCATGCAGAATAAGCTAAGTATTAGCTATCCCCAGATTAGCATCTGGCCCGGAGACCCCTCTGCATTAGACTTATTCTTCTGGTCTCTCAGGGGTTATAGAATCTTACGCTTCGAACTTAAATTTCTTCCTCCTCTTAGAACAAAAGATCGGATAATGAAATCTGTCTTTTCCTTCAACACTGCCCTAAATGATTTTATCCTCAAACCTTGGATTTACTCCCTGAACCCTTCAATGCTATCCTCTGGACATTTCTAAAATGAGCCTATGAGAGTATTTAACATAAAAATATCACTAAAACCCTTACTATCTATGTCAGGGACGAGAAAAAGAGAATTTGAAAACCTCCAGAAAGGTTAAACCAAGGGATAAACTCTGGAGTGTTTTTCAGTTTCGAAATAGTCAGAAGTGGTTTATATCACAGTGTACACTCCGTGGTAGGAGAGGCCCTGCCCATCTGAGCAGTGACTCAACAGCTAGAGAACAAGAGAGAATCCAACAGGGAAAACGATGACGGTCACTCTTGCAGTGCCTAAGAGCACTTGGCACCTTTGTCCTCAAAACTTAGAGAAAATTCTTGCTTTGGTTTGTTCAGAGCCAACATACTGGAAGTCTCCTGGGCTCTGAGCTTTTCAAAAGTACCCAGAAATGTTTGAGACTTGATAGGGGAAAATGTATCGGCTCCAAAGAATGACAAAGTAACTGCAAAATCGAAATTAAGAACAATTTCACAAACAACGTGTAAAAATCCTTCTTTTTGGCAGGGAGGTGGGAGCATTTTCACATTCGACCTAGTGTGCACTGGGGCGCCTAAAGTAGGCATAGGTTAGGTCTATAAGATCTCAAAGCAGGCCAGGCTGAGGAGGGTCGCTCTGTGTTGGCTCCAGTGATTTCAGACTGGCTCTCACTGGTGACCCCCAAGCTGCAGTCCCCAAGGACCCCCTGTGAGTGCTTTTTATCATTTCCCAAAAGCTGAAGAGAAAATTCTTTAACCTATAAAAAGGCCATCCTGTGTATTATTTTCTAAATGAGGTGCATTTGATGTAAAAAAAAGTATTCCAAATATGGGCTCTGTGGAAGCTCAGTAAAAAAAGACCCTTTGTGTGAAGAAACCGAGACCCCATGTAGTGGCGAAGGTCATGCCTTGGGCTTTCAGGGGAGGGGCCTTGGAGCCAGGCAGGCCCTGCGCTCTGCCCTGCATCCCTGCGGCGCTCTGCCCTGCATCCCTGTGGTGCTCTGCTGACCAGCCGAGCATCTCCAAGCCAGGCCGCAAGCTCTCCCAGCCTCAGCCAAACCAGGCACTGACGATCGAGCCAGAGATGTTCCCAGACGAGTTCAGGAAAACATAAGGTGCTCAACTACTGTACATCCTTTCAAGGTCATGCCTACATCCCCCACCCTCGCCCCCCACCAGCAAAGCAACCATAGCTGGAGCTTTTCCTGCCTAACACCCAGTTCAGCATGCTTCTTTTAAAATCTGATTTTAATTTCACATGTAAAATACATAAACACAAGATTCTTGTAAAAACCAAGAAGTATACAAAGTAAAATATGAAAGCCTTCCCCCTCCCTGGTTCTCCCCAAAGCCCATTCTCTTCCCCAAAGATACACAAAGACGCACAGTCATTGTGCACAGCCCACACTTAAGGAATGTGATTGACCTACCTTGATTATTTGGAATTCTTCTGCATGGGAGATTTGTCTGTTCTCCCACATTTATTTGTTTGTTTGCTTGTTTCAATTATTTATTCAGGTGGGTGGGCATCTTCCCACATCTTTTTTCTATGTATTTATGTTAAAAAATATATACTGCTTACACATTTTTAAATAAAAGGAATCATATTGTCCATATGGATTGGAAACTTGTTTTTTCCCCTCATAATATACATGAAAATCCTTCCATAATAGTGCTTATGGATCTACTTTTCTTTATAACAACCACGTACTACAGACATCTTTTTCACTACCACGTACTATGGACATCTCATATTTTAGTTATTCATGAAACCGCCCTTTGAAAAATTAAAGAGCCACAAAGTGGAAACTGTGGTAGGAGCCTGAACTCTGCAAAGGTATAGGTGTAGCTAGAAAAATAACCAGCCATTGTTCCCTAGCCTGCTTTCCGGTAATTGCTCACTACTCAGGAGTCACAGAACTGATGGGCATAAGATTCTCAGCTTTCTTAATTGCTCCCATAGGTAACATCAACCTCGTGAGACCTAACGATAGTCTTTGAGATATCTTCCGGACCCCGCATTCCAGTGGGACAACTGACCCAACCAGACCACCACTGGCCCATACCGTGAAACTGACTCAACTAGTCTTGTGACACCCCACCCAGGAACTGACTCAGCACAAGAAGACAATTTCTACATGCCTATGACGTCACCCCGAACCCAACCAATCAGCAGTACTGATTCCCTAACCCTCTGCCCCCAAACCATACTTAAAAACTCTAGTCTCCAAATTCTTGGAGAGGCAGATTTGAAAAAACTCTTCTGTCTTCTCACTTGGCACCCTGTGACATTAAATTCTTTCTCTGCCACAACCCCTGTTGTCTCAGTGTATTGGCTGCCTTCTGTGCAGCAGGCAACACAACCTGGTTGGGTGCTAACACTCACTCCCCTATTACTGGACACTTAAGTTGTCTCCAATTGGCTTGTACGAGCAAGGGCTGTAGCATGCATCCTTTACACATGCGTCTCTGAGCACATAAGTGAGGATGTATGTAAAGCATATTCGTGTAAGTGGAATTGCTGGGTCAAACTGTGTGTGTGCTTTAAAGTTTGGTTGTTCCTGCCAAATTCCCCTTTTCCATTCAGCCATACCAATTTGCACTGCTGTGAACAGGGCAGGAAAGCATCTGTTCTTGTCCCCAAACCAGAGGTTCTGCTATTGGATGGAGCTTCATCCAAGTGTGACATTCTAAATTTTACAGCCCCACGAGCAAGCAAATAAGCTTTTATTTCAATATCAGTGCCAATGAATGCTTTCTAAAAATGGCATTACAGTTTGATTTTGTCTTGAAAGTATTATGACCAGGCTTTTTAAACAAGCTAGAACCATCACCTTATTGTCCCTGGAGTGGATCCTCTTTAATCCTCCCCTATGCCAGTCAGGAGCACGCTGTTTTATAATGACCCCACCACCAAGCTAGCAAAAACCCACAGCTATTTTGGCAGAATTGTGTATAGCACCCCTCTCCCCCCAGTTTAACAGCAAACAGCAATGTGCACTAAAGAAGCATCTTACAAATGGGGCTGACCATTATCTTAATTACTGCCAACATGTTTATAATGCTAAATACATCTGTCCTAAAACCTCAGTCTCAAAACAGCATGCATGTGGCTAAATAATCTGGGAACACATTTGTGACATTTGGTTGACATTTCCTCTCTCTCCTGGGTAAAAGACTTGATTGCTATCCAAGCACATCCATGTGAGAGAGAGCCCTCGTTTGCCATTTGAATACTATTTCAATTATTTTCCTGTGATTATGTCAGTGATGGAGAAACCTAACTTAGCAAAGTAGATCAGCCCTTATAACCTTAATGGAGTCAACCACACAGTAAACA
>RJWJ010016792.1:0-33928 GCA_004363605.1 Indri indri | reverse complement strand
AGAGAAGCTGAAAAGTAGGATAACAACTGGGTTTCATTCTAAGGTTTTCATATTAGAGCACCAGAAAAAAAGATGCTTGAAGTCATCATGAAGTTCTTGCCTATGTTTCTTCTGGTTGCTTCTTGCCACATCAGAATCTAATGGAAAACATATCCATTTTTTCTTTTTGTCATTAGAAAACTGAAATCTGAAAACAAGTGATCAGGAATAGAATACATCTGGCTCTTTCTCTCAAAGCTCAACTAAGTCATTGGCTCCTATGGAGCATTGCTCCCCCACCACGTGTTCATTCATTGAGTTGTTACTTCACAGTCAAATATATACTTTTCATTCTGCAAACTATGCAAGGTGGTAACCCTAAAACACTGGGCTTAAAGCTTTCTTGTGTGCTTTTTGTCAGAGTGGCAGGTGCTCCTCTCTTCACATTTGCGTGGAGACATTTCATTCTTCAGGGCATTCTGTGCCATTCACCACTTCATGTGTCTGGTGTGAGACTGTGAGTACTTGAGAGTTTGATTCCTCATGTCCTCAAGACCATTGTCTGTCTAACTTTAAACAGACTATGTATTTCTGCCAGTTTCCTAGTTTAATCCCTGTTGCAGTGATTAAGTAGTCCAAAACATTCTTCAATGACGTCGAAGTCTTTGGAATTTAAAAGTAAATTGCTTCTGGGAAAAACAAATCAAACTTGCACTGCAGACCTAAAGAAAGTGCATTAAAACATATTACACTGCACTTTCTTGGTGGAATAAATTGAGAGTCACAGTAATGTTTCTTCTAGTAATGTCAGATTCTGAGACACTTCGATTAATTTTGGCTTTAGATTGAGTTTCTCTCCAACACTTCACTCTCTAGTTGATGTGTCCACATTTTTCAATGTATCAAATGACAATTTATGCCATGAATTATCGCCCATGGGGCCAAAAATCCAGAGTAGATAGTTAAAGCAATATACTGGGGAGAGTACATGGAGACAATACAGATTTGATCTGACTTCCCATTACTGATTTGCTGTGTGACAATCGGCAGACTGGGCAACCTTAGTGAGCCTTCATTAATTGCACTGTTTGTGTCAACCTGTGATGGCATCACAGCTGCCATATTACATTTGAGGTATCTTTTCTGGTGGAAAGAGGCAGGGATAGTGATAAGAGATATTTGTAAATCCTGCAGGGTCAGTATCTCACAGACATATTGTATGCCCTATTTGGAAAAGTTAGAAAGGACTGCTTAAAGTATGGTACCTGGGGAATCCATTGTGTTTTGTTTGAAAGTGAAGTACCACACTTTTTCTAGCATTGAGGAGAGAATGAATATTTACATTTTTAAATTCACATTTAAAAGTTATTTTTATTAAAATACAATATATATAAAACTGTGCATATTATAAATATATAGCTCTATACATTTTCATAAGCTGAACACACCCATGTAACCCACAGCTTTCTAAATGACCCCATCATTTTCTTCCCCAGTTATCACCCTCCATTACCACTGTAATGGATTACCACTGTCCTAACTTTAACACAATAGATGAGTTTTATCTGTTTTGTACTTTATATAAATGGGAACAGTCTGTACTCTTTTATGACTGAGATATTTCACTCAAAAATATGTTTGTGAGAATCACCCGTACTAATTCCTATAGAAGTCGATTATTCATTCTCATTGCTGCATAGTGTCCTTTTGAGTGAATATGTCACAGTATGTTGACAGACATTTAGGTGGTTTCTAACTTTTGTCCATTACTAGCAATGCCAATGAAACATTCAAGAATAGCATAGTGCAATAGAAGTTCCTACAATGATAGAAATGTTCTTAATATGCACTGCCAAATATAAGGGCCACTAGCCACACGTGGCTATTGAGCTCTTGAAATGTGTGGCTGGTGTGGCTGAGAAAATGAACTCGATTTTAGCTAATTTTAACTAACTTAAATTTAAATAGTCATATTTGATTAGTGTCTATTATATTGGACAGCACAGTTCTCTAGACCATGTGTTTAGGAGAGCCCATGTATTCATTTCTGATGGAAATATTTCCTTTATACCTAGGAGTGAAATTGCTTGGTCATAAGGTATGCAAGTATAGCTTGACAAAGAGTTTTCTACCCCAGCGTTTAGTTGTGCCCGCTTACATATCCACCAGCAATATATGAGAGTTCTGCTTACTGTACATTCTTGATAATACTTGGTATTTTCAATGTAAAGAGAAAATTTACTTGTTAATATTGTGACTGTTATAGTTTCCCCACATCTATTCTTGGCTACTTCCAATCTAGTTTCTATGATCTGAATGTTTATGTCCCCTCAAAATTCATGTGTTGAAATCCTAACCTCCATGGTGATGGTATGAAAAAGTGGGGCCTTTGGAAGGTGATTGAACCACGAAACCAGAGCACTCATGAACATAGTTAGTATCCTTATAAAGGAGGGAGCTTGTTTGCCTGTCCACCATGTGGAACCCTGTGAGATGGTGCCATCTATGAGAAGTGGGCCCTTCCCAGACAGTAAATATGCCACTGCCTTGATCATGGACTTCCCAGCCTCCAGAACTGTAAGAAATAAAATTCTGTTGTTTATAAGCCATGTAAGTTTATGGTAGTCTGTTATAATAGCCTAAATGGAATAAGACACTACTCTTTACAAAAGAAACAGGCCTTTTTAAAAATAAAGATCAGATAACAACTCCTTCATTTAAATCTGTTACCAACTTCCCATTTCCTTTGCAACAAAATCCAGGCCCTTATTAAAGTGAGATATGGTCCTGGTCACTTCAGGACTATCACCTGCTACCCACCCTGCCCCAAGCCCATTAAACTCTAGCTCCATGGACTCCATGGTTCATCAAACATATGAACCTCCTATGTTACTTTTTGAACTTTGTAGTGTGGTTTCTACTGCCAGGAAAACAATTCTTTATGCCCCTTCCCTAGCCTTTCCTGATTCCAACCTGTTACCATTCACATGTGTGCCAGTCTCCTGACTCAGGTTTCAGTTTAAATGTCACCTCTTTAGTGATGCCACCCCTGACTATCTATGTAGATCTTTTCATGTTCTAACAGTTCATCTGGTTTATTTCTTTCTCAGCTATCCTCATGACTTAAAATCATTCATTTGGTTATTTGTTTACCTGTTTTACCTACATCTTCTTCTCACCTCACTAGACTGTAAGCTCCATAATAAGGAGATGCCTTTTCTGTTCACTGTTGTGTCAGGCAGTATAATGGCCCTCCAAGTTCTAATTCCTGGAACCTGTAAAGATGTTGTATTACATGGCAAAGGGGATTTAAAGTTGCAGATGGAATTAAGGTTGTTAATCAACTGACCTTAAGATGGGAAAATATCTTTTATTATCTGGGTAGGCCCACTATAATCAGAAGAATTTTTAAAAGTATAAGGGAGAGGCAGAGAGGGGAACAGAGTGGTATTCTGTGAGAAGAACTTGGCCCAGTTTTGCTAGCTTTGAAAATAAAAGAACTTGGCCCAGTTTTGCTGGCCACGAGCCAAGGAATGTAGGAGGCCTCTAGAAACTGAAACAGACAAGGAATTGAATTCTCTCCTAAAGCATCCAGAAAAGAATGCAGCCCTGGTGACACCTTGGTTTTAGCCCAGCGAAGCACATGTCAGGCTTCTAACCTACAGAACTGTAAGATACTAAATTTGTGTTGTTTTAAGCCATCGAGTTGTAGTAGTTTGTTATACCAATAGAAAACTAATATGGTAGCTATTATAGAATATACAAAGTTAAAAGTGAGAAACGATGCAACAGTTGTATATTAAATGAAAGATCTTACCGGATGGTATGAGCAGAGATGTTTTCATAGAAGAGGCATATTTGATGTGGCACTGAAAGATAAGCTGAATTTGGTCTTGCAGAGATACATACCAGGGACATTTAAAGCCAAAAATATAGTGTAAATATTGGACAAGAGGAAGCATAAGATCTTATGGTGAACAGTGCTATAGGAGACTCAGGGCTTATGATGGCTAAAGATGCAAGCAGCATTTTAACTAATGTTATTATTGTAAATTAAAATATCCATGGTGAAAACTAAAATGCATCATTACAACCATCTAATCACTGATAAGGGCATATCATCAATGCACAGCACTCCACAAGGCAGTTGGAATTTCTGTGACGCAAATTGACTCCTACCAAATTGGAAAAATAGCATTTAGCTCTCAAAAGCTTTCAAGAAAATCATTTATAATAATAAAAAGTATAAGAATAAGATAATGCAAAATAAAAAGAAACATTTGATGTCTGCTATACATAAGAGACACAGCACTTTCTAAGCCCTCTATTATTTAATCCTCAGAATTCCTTGAAGAGGATATGATTATTAATCTCATCTATAAGTTAATAAAGTACTGGGTGAAGTCCTTGGAGATCATTGCCTTCCCCTAGGGGCAGTGAACAGCCAATGACTGACTGACGTAGGGTACAAAAAACCATCTCTCTTGCTCCAAGGAGGCACAATTTGATGGTGCCATACCTGCTTCCCAGCTCCCCATTTGATCAGGCCAAAACTCTAACCTGAGACAGAAGCTTTGCTTAGCTTTCTCCACTACCCTATCCTGCCTCCATCATTTCCTTATAGGTTTCACCTGAGAGCACTCACGTGCTCTGCCCCCAGAAAACCCACCTAGATCAGTGTCACATTTCTATAATTTTTCTACATGACCACCAGATAAAACATTTTGAGAAGAACCTAGTTTCCTTCACTTGTTCTACATAAAGTGTTTTCCTATATTTCTAAATGTCAGTCTGCTCTGGACATAACACATTCCAAAAGAAGATGATACTTCAGGGAAGAGAAAGAAACCAAAGGTTTCCTAGTAGAAACCACTACAAAAGCCAAGGTGGCATCTGGATATCTGAAGACTTTCCTCAAATAGCTGAAGATTAATAAAGAGAAACTGGATCTCTGGTCTCCTGACACCTGGTTTAGTCCTTGTCTTCAGCTAACTCATTGCCTGCCTATGCAGACATACTTCATTTTATTGTGCTTTTCTTTACTGTGCTTCACAGATATTGTATTTTTTTTTTTTTTTTTTTTTACATATTAAAGTTTTGCGGCAACCCTGAGTCAAGCAAGTCTGTATCAACACCATCTTTCCAACTGCAGGTGCTCACTCCTTGTCTCTGTGTCACATTTTGATATTTCTCAGAATATTTTAAACATTTTGATTACTGTTACATCTGTTATGGTCATATGTGTGGTCCATGATCGTTGATGTTAGTATTGCAATTCTTTCGGGGTGCCAGAAACCATGCCCTTATAAAATGGTTAATTTAATCAATAAATGTGTGTGGTCTGACTGATCCACCAACTGGCCATATCCCCATTTGTCTCTCTCTCTTCAGGCCTCTCTAGTCCATGAGATACAATTTTTAAATTAGGCCAATTAATAACCCTACAGTGGCCTTTAAGTGTTCAAGTGAAAGGAAGAGTTGCATATTTCTCACTTTCAATCAATATCTAGAAAGAATTAAGCTTAATGAGGAAGGTATGTCAAAAGCCAAGCTAGGTCAGAAGCTAACCCAACAGTTAACCAAGTTGTGAATACAAAGGAGGAGTTCTTGAAGGAATTTAAAAGTTCTACTCCAGTGAATACGTGAATGACAAGAAAGGGAAACAGCCTTATCACTGATATGCAGAAAGTTTTAGTGGTCTGGATAGAAGATCAAATCAGCTACAACATTCCCTTAAGCTGAAACATAATCCAGAGCAAAGCCACAACTCTCTTCAATTCTATGAAGGCTGAGAGAGGTGAGGAAGCTACAGAAGAAAAGTTGGAAGCTGGCAGAGGTTGGTTCATAAGGTTTAAGGACAGAAGCCTTCTCCATAGCATGGAAGTGCAAGTTGAAGCAGCAAGTGCTGATGGAGAAGCTGCAGCAAGTTACCCAGAAGATCTAGCTAGTTGATGTGGGTATCTACACTTAAAAACAGATTTTCAATGGAGAACAAAAGCCTTCTATTAGAAGAAGATGTCATCTAGAGCTTTCATAGCTAGAGAGAAAAAGTCAATGCCTGACTTCAAAGCTTCAAAGGGCAGGCTGACCCTCATTAGGGCCTACTGCAACTGGTGACTTTAAGTTAAAGCCAATGCTCACTTTTACCATTGCGAAAATCCTAGGGCCCTTAAGAATTATGCCAAATCTACTCTGTGTGTGTTCTGTAAATAGAACAGCAAAGCTTGGATGACAGCGCCTGTGTTTACATCATGGTTTACTGATTATTTTAAGCCCACTGTTGAGGCCTACAGCTTAGAGAAAAAAAAAAGATTTCTTTCAAAATATTACTGGTAATTAACAATACTCCTGGTCACCTAAGAGCTCTGATGGGGATGTCCAAGAAGACTAATGTTATTTTCATGCCTGCTAACAAAACCTCCATCCTTCAGACCATGGATCAAGGAGTCATTTGAACTTTCAAGTCTTATTATTTAAGAAATACATTTTGTAAGGCTACAGCTGCCATAAATGGTGATTCCTCTGATAGATCAGAACAAAGTAAATAGAAAACCTTCTGGAAGGGATTCACAATTCTAACTATTATTAAGAACATTTGTGATCCATGAGAGGAGGTCAAAATATCAACATTACCAGGAATTTGGAACAAGTTGATTTTAACCATCATGGATTATGTTGAGGGGTTCAAGACTTTAGTAGAGGAAGCATTAATACCTGTAGATGTGGTGGAAACAACAAAAGAACTAGAATTAGGAATGAAACCCAAAGATGTGATTGGATTGCTGCAATTTCATGATCAAATTGGAATGTATGAGGAGTTACTTATTAGGGACAAGCAAAGAAAGTGGTTTTTTGAGATGAAATCTACTCTCGGTAAGGATGCTGTGAACATTGTTGAAATGATGACAAAAGATTTAGAATATCACATAAAGTTAGTTGGTAAAGCAGTGGCAGGATTTGCGAGGTTTGACTCCAATTTTGAAAGAAGTTCTACTGTGTAAAATGCTTTCAAACAGCTTTACATAATACAGAGAAATCCTTTGTGAAAGGAAGAGTCACTCAATGCAGCAAACTTCATTGTTGTCTTATTTTAAGAAATTGCCACACTCAACACAACCTTCAGCAACTTCCAACCTGATCAGTCACCAGCCATCAGCATGGAGACAAGACCCTTCACCAGTAAAAAGATTATGACTCACTGAAGGCTCACATGATGGTTAGAATTTTTTGCAATAAGATATTTTTAAGGTATGTACATTTTTAAAGACACACTGCTATTTCATACTTTATAGACTCCAGTGTAGTGTAGACATAACTTTTATATGTACTGAGAAACCAAAATATTCACATGACTCACTTTATTGTAATATTTTCTTTATTGTAGTTGTCTGGAACCAAACCACAGTATCTCCAAGATATCTATAAATTTGTTATTAGGATATAGTAAGTTTCTTTGCATGGCTCTGAATACAGAATTTTCTTACATCATAAGAAAAAGATTATGGCTAAACTGTTCTCAATGGCTTGGAACAAATGACAGCAGCCAGAAAATCCCTTCCCATTAAACATTGGCTCTGATCAGAGACTGAGATTGTTCACAATAGAAATTGTGTTAAAATAACATGACGCTTTTCTTTAAGGAGGTTCATTTCCCAGAGTAAAACAGAAAAGGTATAGTATGGCCTTTTCTTTTAAAAGAATAGACAAATGAATAAATGAGTGGCTGGCTGCGTGAATGAATGGATGAATCAGTGAGTAGATGAATGATTGAATAGACCTGCTACAGTACCTTCAGGAGTAAGTTCATTGCTCTGTCTGTTCTTCACTCGTAAAGAGGTATTAGTAAAAGTCTATCTAAAAACACTGAAAAGAAAGGCAAGCTAGTATTTCTCTTTCTCTTCACTGTCTCTTTCCTTTTCATCCTTTTTATAAAAGAACTGAAAGCATGAATTATTTGTGGGATTTGTTAAAGAAAATAAATGAAACTAGTTTTCATCTCAAGATACCTACTGATTTTTAGTAAAGTGACTTATACTAGTTTCTTCAGAAACAAGATTTCTCTTCTTTTGGAGACACAATGTTTTGAAAATGTAGCAAGTTTGAAAAGGAAACTTTTTCAGTTTCCAAGAAATATATTTGAGAGTTATATTTATTTAAAAAGTGGTATATATTTAGTTCTTTATATGCATGTTTTTCATTGTTATAGCCATAATGATGAAAAATAAATAAATATACAAGGTTTTAATGCCATATTTGAAGCAGTTGATTAGCTTACTTAAGAAATCAGTGTTTAAAACAATTAATTTCTTTTGGCTAAAACATTACGAAGTGAATCAAAGATTTAACTAAGTAAAAGTACATGCATAGAGGAAATTTGTTACAGAATGCTTAAAATTCTATCCTTTGTCTAAACCTCATACCAGTGAAAGTTCATGAAAACAGTCCTTTGGAAGAAGCCTCAAATGAAGGGAAGTATTGAACATAGACTCTTTTTATTTTCCATAACATTTTCCTAACATTACACTCAAAAGACAGGGCTACTCCATTGTTGTTTTAGTCTTAAAATTTTCCAGTGCTTTATATTGTTGCCTCTGTCTGGGATGCCATGGGCTTTTACTCTATAATTTTGAAGTTGCTGTCTTCAAGAGTTGGGAAAATAAGTATTAAAACCAACTGACTCTGAAATATCATTAAGGCAAAATGACTTAAAAGTAATGATTAAAATATGTGGGTAAAATTTTAGAACATAAGATGGCTTTAATTAAAAGATAGAGTATATTAAGGTACTTATTTTTAATTTATTTTTTATTTTTATTTTTTTAGAGACAGAGTCTTGCTCTGTCACCCAGGCTGGAGCACAGTGGAACAATCATAGTTCATTGCAACCTTGAACTCCTGGGCTCAAGCAATCCTCCTGCCTCAGCCTCCCAAGTAACTGGGACTATAGGCACACCACCACGCCTGGCTAATTTTTCTTATTTTTCTGTAGAGACAGGGTCTGTCTTTGTTGCTCAGGCTGGTCTTGAACTCCTGTCCTCAAGCAATCCTCCCACCTCAGCCTCCCAAATTCATGGGATTACAGGTGTGACCCACTTTGCTCTGCTGATACTTCTTTATAACACACTTCCTTTGATTACTTTTGATAAAGTAACTGCATGTGATTTAAACATATATATAAAACCCTTCCATTTAACATGGAGTGTATTATAGAGGAATATTTAGAAATGAAATTATTTCGAAGTAGTAATGATGGGATAATAAGTGGGACCAAAAATGACAAGGGTAAGTGTGTAGCATAGTTACACACAATGGTGTAGCACCCATGAGTTTTAAAGGCAAGCAAGG
This sequence comes from Indri indri, assembly GCA_004363605.1. NCBI lineage: Eukaryota > Metazoa > Chordata > Mammalia > Primates > Indriidae > Indri > Indri indri. The sequence goes on along the minus strand of RJWJ010016792.1, from coordinate 24,604 downwards.
TCTGATGAAACAGCTTATATGAGCCCTCCTGGGGGCCTTCAATTCATTTATGCTGTCATTTTGTTCCTTGTCATTAGAATGAAACACCCAGATTTGAATGGTTTACTTTGTTGGCAAGTATAAATAAATAAGCTATCTTATTCTAACCTGTCATTTATCTGTAATTTGAATACCTAATTTAGGATGTTCTATCAATTATATTTTTGACAACAATGAGAAAGGATTAGAATGCACAGCCATCTGAACAAAATGTCTGTTTAAAGATATTGTACTGATGCCTTATTCTCAGAATACATATTATAAGAACAGCAGGTGCTGTAGAAATGAATTGATACGAGAATGAGCAGAGTGGGGAAATGGAAAACAATGCAAGTGTCTTTGGGGTACTACCATAATTGAATTTCAGAAAAGCCTAAGTGATAATAAAAATGATCTGTGTAAAATTAATCACATATTCTTCGATATGAATTTTTAGTTTCTTCATTTATCAGGAATCAGTAGCTATATCTATAAAAGCAAATATAATATTCTTTTCTTTAAACTAGCATGCTCTCATCCTGTATAGTTTTGAGCTAGATATTTTTGGAATTTGTTATATAGAATTAAAATTGAAAACTAATTTCCAAGTTTGTCCACATACAACCTTCATCATCAGATGTGTTAAAATCAACTTCTACCTAAGATACATTTTCTGGTGCTGAAATTGGTGTGAAGTTGTTATAATACAGAAGTGAAAGAGTTAGCATATTTCTCCTTGGAATACCTTCATGTTGGCAATTTGGGTAGCTTACTTATACTTACTTTGATGCTTATTTGAGTGTACAATCATTTCACTACTCTGAGATTAATTTTTCTCTACTGTGCAATAGAAACAGTCACAAGGATTAAAAGTTCATGGGGAAAAATGGTAAATGATAAAGCTTGATGAATTGACATATTATTCTAGAGTTCCAAGCTGGCTTACACATCTTCATGAAGTTGTTTAGTTGCAGCAAGGCTTCAAAGAGAGGCAAAGAGGGAATTGAGTAGTTTAAGAATCACAGAGTTTGGAATTAGAATGGACCTCCAATACAGCTACCTATATTCCAGCCTGTTAAGAATTGCATTTATTTATGAGAGATTAATTCCTGATCTCAGATGAAACCTCTGCTATGCAGTCATGGGGGCTAGAACATAGCTGTCCTTTTTTAATTGGTGGAGAATCTTCCATAAAGTCACAGGTGTCAAGAGTCTCCGGTACTTTCCCTAGAAGATTCTTGTGGATGCATTCTAATTTGAACTGCCATTAGTCAAGTTTAGCAGAAGTGATTAATGGAATCTGTGGATGCAATGATTCTTTCAAGACCATATGACTGTCAGGATGGTGGTTCAAGTGTCTATGATCAATGGCTTCCTTGTGACAATTTTTGTCTTGTTTTCTCTTATATGTATATTACTTTCAATAAATTTCCTGGGATCACAAATGTTTTGGATCTTCAGGGTTCTAAATTTTATCTTATCTTTTCCCTTTGTTTTATAACTGTATGTACTGACAACCAGAAGGTTAACAAGTTTCCCAGATCACATGGCTCCTTTGTTGGTAACTGAGCCGAGGCTGGAGCTCTCAATTCTGACTTACAATCAGAGACTCGCCCTCAATTCTGTGCAGAAATGGAATAATCGGGTTGTGTCTCTCTTAAATCTTTTGAATCATGGTAAATGTTTTGCCTGATGGTAACCTCACAGCATCCAGAAACTGTGAATCATTTCTCTCCTTCCCCCTTGTTCTTACCCCTGACATCTCAAGAATAGCCCAGTTCATAATTTTTTGCTTCAGCAAAATTTGTGAGGGGCGTGTGTGCGTGTGGTGCGTGTGTGTATGAGTGAATGAGCGATGGAAGGAGGAGCAGCACAGCACAGAACTTCTCAGATGCCAACCGAAATCTTTTAGCCATACCGTCCTGGAAGTTCCTTCCCAGCCACGCAAAACTCAAAATTTCACTGGCCTTGTATTCCATGGAGCCCTGCCGCTCTACTGCAGGGCCCTGCCTCCTTCTGGAGGCCCTTTTCCTCTTTCTTTTTAGCAGTATGCCTTCAGCTTGAACCTTTGTGTTATTATTATCGTTTATTTTGTTTTAACATAAACAGGTCACTTGACAATATTTGGTCGGAACACTTACATGTACTGCTCGGTTGATATGCATACTTACTCTCTGAAAGGTGGTTAGCACTAAGTAACTTAGAGGATAAAAAAAAACAATACATCAAGCACATTGTCTTCTATCATTTTTTTCCCCAAATGCTAAGTGATATAAGAGGACAGGACACATATCTTTCCTTCAGATGGATTATCAACATGTCCCCCACATGACTTAGTTCCTTAAATAAGAAATATATACTTTAAAAAATTTTGTGATTTTCAGAGTTAAAATTATGAATTTCACATTTCTCTAGATAGGTCTTATAAAGAACAGTCTCTGGCAGATCACAGACTAACAAAGGTAACAGATGTCAGATTGGAAACTGCGCAGTCTAGAGAAGGAAAATTAATTTGTGGAAAAGTAGTAAGTTTTTTTTCCCCTGTGTGTGTTTTTAAGGGCCTTAGCAAAGCAGAATGGAAATATTTGCATTCTCTGCAATGAATTTACATGCTTAAACGTTTGTTTTCTTCTCATTCTAAAGATAACTGTCTGCTCAGTAATAACCCACACAGTGAAAAGAAGGGTGAAGAGATGCTGTGTGTCTTTGGCATCCAGCCTGCTGTTAGCAAGCAAGTTTCTTAGTCTACAATGCTCATTTGGAGTTTCTTTGCTCATTTCTTGACGCACAACTTGCTGAACATACTGCTAAGATAAAACAGATATGTTTCCCACCTCGCTGGTAGAATTTGTTCTCTCTCTCTCTCATCTGATTTAAATCTTCCATCTCACTTCTCCAGAGCTGCCAACACAAAAGTCTTCTTTTTATCTTAAATGTACTGTGGAGTATTGTGAAATAGCCAAAGCAGAATGGGGGTGGAGACAATATGGAATAAAGAGACTTTTATCCAAGCATTGAGCACATCACTTTAAAAAAAAAAAATTATCTCTTGCTTAGAGTTGATGCTGATGAAATTTTAGATTTGGCAAAAATTTCACAAAAATTCCCATCCTGTTTGTTATTTCAGTATCAGGCATAAGATGGAATGCTGGGGTGAGAATGTTTCTCAAAGGTCTCATAGCAGAGGACAGACTAGAAAGGAACATCGGGCAAGAGGAGAATGCCACTGCTAAGAGAAATTGTCTCCTTCCATGCATTTCAGCCCATTTCTCATGCTTGGATAGTTGCATATCTGGTTGGAACTTACAAAATTAATATGGATTTTCCTGTCCCTTTGTCCCTCTTCACTACTTTGGTCAAGGGAATTAATTTTTTAAAAAATTCTGCCTTATTTTGGAGCTATTTGTGAAAGTCTCATTTCAGGTAAAGAGAATACTATTTTTTTTACATCAAAATCTTAATAGCATTTATTTCTGAATGATGATGACAGATGACTTATAATGGTTTTTCTTTTGTTTATCTGCATTGATTCATTTTTTTTTTTACAACCCCATCAATAAATGGGCAAAAGACATGAGCAGAAACTTTTCAAAAGAAGACAGAATAATGGCCAAGAAACATATTAAAAAAAGCTCAACATCTCTAATCATTAGAGAAATGCAAATCAAAACCACAGTGAGATATCACCTAACTCCAGTGAGAATGGCCTTTATCAAAAAGTTCCAAAACAACAAATGCTGGAGAGGATGTGGAGAGAGAATACTGTTTTGTTAGCAAGCTGTTCTGTTTCTTTGGTCTTCATTTCTATATGCTTATTAGCTAATTATATATCACAGATATTTTTAATGGGTAATAATCTTTCTTTCTCTACTTGTTACTTCTCCCTTAAGACATTTTTGAAAAATTTTGCTAGGGGAAACTTGAAAGGGAATTTTTGTATATTAAAAATTTTAAGTTTAAACAATTTGATTAAACAGTAGTGCTCATGAAACTACAGCAGGGGTTTAATTTAAGAAGAGAGCATTTAGTTTTTGCAGAGGAAATGTTACTCCGGAGCAGATATGAAGCAGATAGTCTACTACTTATACCATCTTCAGCTCTGCCTTAATTTTGCATGCTTTGCTTTTAACCCGCTTGTCTTACAAATAAACTCGATAGATTGCAAGTGATGGTAGTGAAGATTCAGGGCAGGCTATCACTGGCACTGAAAACAAGAAAGACATTTCAAGACGCAAATCCTTCTGATTGTGGTCAATAATTCATTCAAAAAGCTTGACCAAGCATATAATACATAGAGTGGGTATGTGTGTAATACAGATACACAGGCCCTAAAAGCCCCCTAGAGAATTTCTTTTGATGAGAATTTTAGTACTTATCTGAAAATTATGGCTTTGGGGCTCTTTTATTTTTATTTCTAGGGAATGCATCAAATACAAAAGCAAGTTGTTTAGTTTCACAAATTGCAGTTCAGACCTTTTGCCACTTGTGCATCCATTTCCAGCAATGTTTACAATACCATTTGATCTTAAACACCCAACAGAAAATAGAAGCACGGAGAGCTAGAATATTACCTCAGTAAGTGTGGACAAGCAAGAATTAAAGTGACCTTAAACTTCAGATTTCTATGTCCTTCCTTGAAGAAGGGATATACAGAAGTGCTAAGTTGATTTACATCAAGTTAAAGCCACTTCACTAAACCAATGACCTTGTGCCAATAAATGTTTAAATATTTAGTTCTTCAGGCATCTGTGAAAAAATACTATATTTAAAACAGCACAGACCTTCTGTGAGAGAGCGTTTGACTGCCTGAGAATTTACTCAGAGTAGGTTTTAAGCAACTTTCATATATGAAACAACTAAAGCATGGCTGCTATATGCTTTTTACTTTAACTTCTATTTACAGATTGAATGGTACCAAAGATGAATGAAAAAAGGAAACACTAAACACAAAGATATGTTTGTTTGCTTATAATGCACTTATCAAATCCTCCTTATGGGGACTAAGGAGAAGTTAAGAGTGTGGGTTCTAGTTCTACTTTTCCTCTTCTTAAAGTTACCTTGGGCATTGTCCCACATTGTGGGACCTACATGTCCCTCAGTGTTCCTGGCTACAGAATGAAAGTGAAGAAAAAAATAATGTTCTAGGTCCTTTCAAGCTTTAAAAATTATGTATTTATACCTCAAAAAAATTCTAAATGATTTTAAAATTCTAAATCACCTAAATGATTCAAGATGAATGTACAATAATATTTCTAATATAGAAAATTTAAAATCATAGAAAAGGAATATAAAATAAATATATAAAAAACTCTATCATATAGTTACTGTAATTATTACAATTCACTCAATACTTGCTGACATGGGAGGTAAAATAAATATTTCAAAATTCCTCAGATACTTTTATTAAGAAAAAGCCAAAATGTTTTGCAAATGTGTTAGAGGAGTTATTGTCCTTCAAACTTCTGTGTAAGATCCTGGCTTACCGGAAGCTGATAGACCGATTGTACCTCTTGATTTTCTAGAGTTCAAACTACTATAGGATTTGTTAAAAGCATTAATTTATTTTGATTCACCTGAAATTTCAGAGAGTAGACACTCACTTTAAATAACAAATTAGCATGGGAGAATTAATATCATGGGATGTAGTATGTCATATATGATAAAGGTTATCCCAAATCAGTTTTTGTGTGTGATCATAAGTTTTATAGAGCTCAGATGAATTATTTCATTGTAGTACTATCCCTTTTTCTTTCTCTATAATATTCCTTTGTGTTATTTAAAAATCACTTTTCACACCAGAAATTATGATGTAGAAATTCATATCATGACCCCTTATAAGATTTACCAAGAAAGATAGATTTATTGAAGGAATTATGTTGTCTCCCTGTCTGGTACCATGTTAAAGACTTAAAATGACAATATATCATTTTTAAAAATAGATTTACAGACTCAATATTTAATTTGGTTTTATGGAGTAGAACAAGCGTTACTAGATTTGAAGTGAGCTTAGACTTCTGCATTTACTAATAACTTTAAGCAAGTTACTAATTCTCTCCCATTCCTAATTTTCCCATCTGGAAAATGGAAATAGTAAAAAATACTTTTGTGGGAAACTGGGCATCCAGCAGAGAAGTGCCGGCACACTGTTGGATCAAACGTTTTTGAGAATAAACACATTGAAAAGGGTAAAAAGAACAGTTCATTTTACCCATGTCACCCTCCCTGCAATGTGGCATAGCTCAGTGCCAAGAGAGACTCCCTCAGCCCACAATTTCTCCCATAGGGAAAGTAAGCACATAGTGTGAGAGAGCCCAGATACCCCAGCCATCTGGGATGCTGCAAAAGAAGCACTCTTCTTTCTCACCCTACCCGGGGTACTGAGCTGATTGTCATGGCTGAGGAGTTGGAAGAGGCTGGGAAAAAGGAAGGGAATGGTTAGGCCCTACTAATCACTCTGTGGACTACATCAGGAAGCTCACCCATGAACCACTTAGGATGCCTTGCCCATGAATCCTCTCCAGCTGGTTCATGGACACCCCAAATGCTCCATACACCTCCACCCCCTTGCAAGCCAGCTCCCTGAGTACACCCTTTTGGACAGCAAGGACAAATATCTTACCAAGACAGCCTGCTTGACTTTGCAGGATTGAGAAAAGGCACATGGATTTAAACATTTCAGGGCATTGCCCTACTGAAAACAAATGGGAGTCTCTCAGCACCTACTCTGGCTTTGTGGTATCAAGAGAAGGCATAAAATCTGAAGAATTCCTCCTTAAGAGGGAATAAGCAGTGTGGAATAGTTGTAGCCATAGAAAAGTCCTAAGAGAGCCTCCGAATTCCTACCTGGGTTGATTGGTGAAGGCTTTTCTCTTTCAAAGCTAATCAGTAAATGTTGGAGGAGATAATGGTTTCTTCAAAAGAGAAGACAGCAATACAGGACTTCAAGGAACATGAAAAATCAGGAAACATGACACCATCAAAGGAGCACAATAAAATTCCACTAACCAACCCACAAAAACATGGGTCTATAAATTGCTTGACAAATTGACTTCAGAATAATTGTTTTAAGGAAACAATTCCTTAAGGGTATTGAGTGAGCTACAAGAGAACATACACACAAAACCTCAATGAAATAAGAAGAAAAAATACAAAAAAAAAAAAATGAGAAGTTCAATAAAGATATAGAAATTGTAAAAGGAACCAAATACAAAGTCTGGAGCTGAAGAATATATGAATGAGATGAAAATTGCAAAGAAGAGTGTCAACAGCTGACTTGATCAAGCAGAAGAAAGAATCTGTGAACTTGAAGAAACATGATTTGAAAATATCCAGTTAGAAGAGAAAAAAAAAAAGGAAAAGAAATGAACACAGCCTACAGAATTTATAGGACACTATCATGAAAACTAATGTTTGCAGTAGGGGAATTCCAGAAGAGGAGACAGAGAAAGAAGAAGAATGATTGTTTAAACAAATAATACATGAGTGGATTAATAAAATGTGGTATATGTATACCATGGAGTTCTACTCAGCCATAAAAAACAAGGGTGATCTAGCACCTCTTGTATTATCCTGGATGGAGCTGGAGCCCATTCTACTAAGTATCACAAGAATGCAAAAACAAGCATCACATGTACTCACATGTTCTCACCATCATGTGGGTATTAACTGATCAACACTTATGTGCACATGTAGCAGTAACATTCATCGGGTGTTGGGCAGGTGGGAGGGGGGCAAGGGGATGAGCATATGCACACTTAATGGGTGCAGTGCACACCGTCTTGGGGATGGACATGCTTGAAGCTCTGACTTGAGTGGGGCAAAGGTAATATATGTAACCTAAACATTTGTATTCCCATAATATGCTGGAAAGAAAAAAAAGAAAGGAAGGAAGGAAGGAAGGAAGGAAGGAAGGAAGGAAGAAAGAAAGAAAGAAAGAAAGAAAGAAAGAAAGAAAGAAAGAAAGAAAGAAAGAAAAGAAAGAAAGAAAGAGGCTGAAAATTTTCCAAATGCAGAGAGAGATATGGACATCTCAGTATATGAAGCTCAAAAGTCTCCAAACAGGTTCAACCCCAAAAAGACTAACTATGCTATAATCAAACTGTAAAATATTAAAGACAAAGAGAATTTTGAAAGCGGCAAGAGAAAACAGGCTTATCACATACAAGGGAACCCACATTAGACCATCAGCCAGGAAACAGGTTGAAAAAAATGGCTTAAAAAAATGAAATAACGGAAGGGTTTACCTGGCATAGCTGTCCTTCAGAAACGAAGAAATAAAGACTTTCCCAAACAAGGAAAAGCTGAGGGAGTTCATCACAATTAGACTTGCCTTATAAGAAATGGTAAAGGGAGTTCTGACAGCTGAAGTAAAATGATGCTAATTAGTTACATGAAAACACATAAAAGTATAAAACTCACTGGTAAAGGTAAAGGTGCTTTAATACTGTGATGGCGGTGTGTAAATCACTCATAACTTTAATAGAAAGGTTAAATGGCAAAAGTATTACAAATAATTATACAAATAATTACAGCTACAGTAATTTGTTAATAGATGCACAATAGAAAAAGATATAAATTGTGACAACAAAAACATAAAATGGAAGGGAGTAAAAGTGTACATTTTTTGTATACAATCGAAGTTAAGTGGTTATCTGCTTAAAATAGTTACAAACACAGGAACATACCGCAGAGCCCTTGTACTGTTTCCTACAGATTTCCCTATCGTGTGTGAAATGTGCCTAATTGTCATTCTCTAAGCTTATGTCAGAGAACAGGTTTTTGGTAGCCCTGACTCTAATTTTCCTTCTGAATAGCATATTTTTTAAAAATAAAATCAATACTTTCTAGTATAAATTTATCCATTATTCATTAATAAAACCTAGATTATGGTATGACCACTTGAGTCTTATGTAGCAATATGTTCTTCAATATTATATTGATTTTTATTCACTATTGTATCTTCTGAATAAGATATTTCAAACAAAAGAATTGAAATGGAAAATCTTAAGAGATGTCTAATTTAAAATAGAAACACATTACATTGTGAATCTCCCACTTTCCCAAAATGTTTTGATTTATTTTATGCCATAAGTCCATATTTTTATCTAACTTAATCATTTTGATGCCCTTAACACTGGAGGGTTTTATTTATAAATGATAGATATTTGCTAAATCTGATATAGTCAGTTATTTTTTAGTTCAAATTAGCAATTTATTAGTCTTGGTTTTATGCAGTAATTAAATCAATTAACCAGAAAACCTGAATACAAATAGTACATGTACCCATTAGTGTCAACTTTACATTTATATTGTGAACTGGAATGTTTTTGTTTGCTATAACAATCTAGAAAACAGGCTCATAATTTCTGTGAACTTGGGTCACCATTAGGTAGCTGTCAGAATGTAAGTATTATGAAATATGAGAAGAGTGTGAAATTCACTGGTTTATGTTAATAAACATTCTTATAATGGCTGCAGGAAGACAGCTTTTATTGGAATTATCTTTTGTGAATCTTCTTCATTAAGGGTTAAGGTCTTACTAAAGTGAATAATTATCCTTCATTCTAAACTAAAATGTCAACTGTAATAAGTGGATTTGTTAATACCTTTCCAGGTAGTCCCAGTTCTTTATCTGTAGCCATGAATTTGGTGACAGCCAATAATTATTTTAACTGGCCTCTGATGCTGAAATGCACAGATGGCTTTCTTCCTGTGTGCAGGGAACACTTCTAAATTTCTGAGAGGTTTCTGTCACTCCCCAAAGAATTTCCTGACAGCAATGACATTTGGCCTAATCATTTATTCTCTCAGTTACAAGGCCTCCCTGCAGTGGTTCTCATGGTCAGGAAAGCTTCTGTTGTCTTAAGAGCCACAGCTACAAACATCTGCTGTCAATATTTTGTTCGAAGTGTCCCAACAGCTCTTAAAAAATAAGACCCCCTTCATTTTATGCTTTTCGGTTATTTTCCTGAAAATAATGTCAAACTCTTATAAAGTTTCATAGGGGTACACCTCTCAAAATTATTAATGGGAAAACTTTTTAAGATAAAATTGGAATAACACTGAAATGTTTATTAAATGTTACCTTAAAAAGCAATAAAAATGAACTCATTTTTACTTTATAAATAACGCAATTATATTAGGAAATAGAAGAAATACTCCAAGATGATAACAATCATTGGTCTCAGCAGCAGACTTACAGATTTCTTCTTTGTGGGCTATATTTTTCAAATATTATAAAATAATTATTAACTAGAAAAAAAGCTTAAAATGCTAAAATAATGGTCATGTAAATAAACACAAAGAAAAATATTACAAAAACAATATTTTTCAAAGATTTTCAATGTGTAATCTTATTGTCTAATTGAAGACAATAATTTTGTCTGTGGTATTTATACCAGTTACTTAATGCTATTCAATATACTTTGAAAATTATGCAAGAATGCTTCTTACTTCTTCATAGCTTCCATTCTTCTGTGGGTTTTTTTCTTATTTATATCCTTCTCCCTTTCTCTTCCTCCTACATATCTGCACTTATCATATGAAGCTATAAGGGAAAGAAGATTAGATGATCTCTACGGGGCAACAGCACATTGGCTGAGGTCAAGGTTTTCAAACATTTTGTTCTGAGGATACCTTTATACTATTAAAAATTATCAATAACTCCAAATGAACTTTTGTTTATGTTGGTTATATATATCAACATTTCCCATATTAGAAATTAAAACTGACAATTAAAAATTATGAATTCATTTAAAAAATGATAAAAATGATAAAACCATTGAATATCAATTAAAATAATATTTTATGAAAACAGCTGTATTTTCCAACCAAACAAAAATATTTGTGATAAGGGTGGAATTATTTTACATTTTTGCAAAACTTTTTAATGTTTGACTTAATAGAACACAGCTGAATTTTCTTATTTGCTTTGGCATTTGCCATATCACATGTCATATAGACTAAAAGAACTCCACTCTGCCTGTCGAGAATGAGGATTTAAAAGAGTGAAAGAAAACCAGTAACACTTTAATATTATGACAATGTAATTTTGACCTTGTGAACCCCTTGAAAGGGTCTCAAGATACCCACAGGTCCTCAGACCATACTTTGAGAACTACCAGCCTATGATAGATGTATTTTATTTTTTGTAGCTACATAGTATTCCATTCCAATGAATATACAATATTTATATAAACTGATCTGCAAATGAATGTATTTATTGCTTTGAGGTGGTTTTTCTCCCTACAATGTTGCAATGAATATCTTTATAAAGATATGTTTGTTCACATGCATGGGTTTATGTAAAAGATGGACATTTAAAAGTGAATTACTGGGTTAAAAGTTATGTATATTTTAAAGTATGGTGTGTTGCCCCACAAGGAAAAGTTTTTATAAATATTTAATTTAGCCAAAACAATATCAACTCCTGTTTCCTAGATCTTTAAAACACTGGGAAAGAATGAATTTTACTGTCTATGCCAATCTGAGAGCTCATAATGTTATCTTTTTGTTTTATAATTTTCCTCTTTACTAGTGAGTTTGATCATTTCTTATGTATTTATTATTCAATTATATATCTTTCACCACGTACAAATGGCTTCAGTCTTTTGATTATTTTTCTCCTGGGTTGTGTATTTTTTATATATTGATTTGTTAGCACTCTCAACATATTAGCCAAATTAACCCTGGATTTTTGTGTGCCTCACAAATATTTTTCTTAATAATAATTCACTATTTTTGATAGACCATTGTCAATCTGATTTAGATAGACCATAAGCATTTGTATAAGCATTTCCGATGACTTAGAAATTCAGTACTGTACAAATTTCATAGACTATATCTCTCCTCTGTGGTTTTTATTACTTGGGGAATAATAAAATAATAATAGAGGAACTGAATAAACAAAGCTACTTTTGAAACTTTTCATTGAAATCATGTTCAGAATATGATTTATTTGTCAATATTAACTCTGGACATCCAGATACAGACAGGCCATAAGCATTTGAATACATGGCCAGTGTAGATAATTTACACTCGCCTTTTTACACTGTGTCTACCACGTACCAGATCTTATATGATATAATGTAATGGCTCAATAGGTATTTACCGAATGAATGAATAACAATAATTAGTAGTGATGTTAATTAAACGCTCCTTTTCTCCACCTCTGTTTGTTGGAAATCCCCTATATAATACACCTTTAGTGACTACACCGTGGTTTTGAAAAGTTTATCAGGAAATGATGGTGTCTATAATTGGAGTAATCTATCAAATAGTTGTATTCTAAAATTATAATTCCTGAAATTGTCCTGAGGCAAAATTTGTTCGACTTTCATAAGTGTTTCCATTTTCTTGTTAGGAAGAAGAATCTGAAATCCAAGTCTAATTGTCCCATAGGCATAAAAGAGAAGACCTTAGAAATTACTTGTCTTTTTCATCCAACTACTTAGTGTCTTCTTTTCTTATTTTTGCCAATGATTACAAAAATGAGATCTCCACATGGAGAAAATGTTCTTGCCTTAGAATGGCTCTTCTTACACCTTCAGTTATACTTTTAGCTTCAATTCACTCTATAATATTTCACATCTTTTCACAGTAAAAGAATTTTCCTCAGCTATAAAAGCTTTTTTTTAGCTTATTATTTTGAAGTTGCTGTTTTCTGTGCACTATCCATGTTATGGTCATTATTAATTGCATCCTGGGACCAAATCTATTTAAATTTTTTTTTTTTTTTTTTGCATTTTGGAGGAATGGAATAAACAAAGCTACTTTTAAAACTTGTCATTGAGGTTTTATTCAGATTACGATTTGTTTCTTAATATTAACTCAGATATCCTGATTTAGACAGGCTATAAGCATTTGCATATGTGGCCATTTGCATATTGTGCAGGTCCCCATGGGAACCAATTATAGGGGAAAAAAAATGCAAAGAGCCTTCACAGCCCATCTCAGTAAAAGTGGTCAGTTATTTTACAATTAGAATAATATTTGTATAACCAAGGAATCTGTACATCTATTTGCATTATTCCTGATATATATGGAACTTCTACCAAAAGCAAAAATGTAAAACTCCATATATTTAATATGAATCCAAAGAAAGGCTGCAGCCAATATTTCAGTCAATAGTTTTCCCCACTCCTTGATGTAGGCTCATCTTTTTGGAGTGTATCTACCGTATTCCAGACCTTATTTGGTATGATTTAATGGCTCAATAGATATTTATTCAATGAACAAATAATAGTAATTACTGTTATTATTATTAGAACAATACTTGCAAGTCTTCCATCTTATGTGCTATTTCTTTCATCTCTTTTCCCCTTGTGATAGGCTAAATAATTGTGCCTCAGAGATATCCATGTCTTGATCCTCAGAACATGTGAATATGTTGCCTGACTTTGCAGAAGTGATTTGGTTAAGGACCTTGAGATGGAAAGATTACCCTGGACGTTTCAAATGAGCCTGGTGTAATTGCAAGGGTCCTTATAAGAGGGAGACAGGAAGATCAGATTTAGTAGTAGATGTGATAGTGAAGCAAGAGGTTGGAGTGAGGTGAGGAACGGGCTACCAGCCAAGGAAGATAGCAGCTTCCAGAAGCTGAAAAGGCAAGAAAATAGATGTTCCTTCAAAGCCTCCAGAAGGAACACAGCCCTGCTGACATTTTCATTTTAGAGTTCTGACCTTCAGAACTACAGGAGAATAAACTTGTATTGTTTTAAGCCACTGAGTTTGTGGGAATTTGTTACAGCAGCCATAGAAAACTAATACACACTTTTTACTTCCATTTCTTTCTATATTCCATTCCATTAGATACTGCCTCTAAAATCAAGCATCTATGGTAGTGCTTAGCACTTAAATTGGGTGATACCTTTAAGTTCAATCCCTGTGCCATAATGGATCGGATCATTTTATACAATGAGTATGTTGTGAACTGTTAACTTAAAGGCCTTTCTTGTTTTTGTCATATGAATGTAAGTACATTCAAATGAAAACATACTGTCTCTTGCAGAACAGATTGCCTTGAATGTAATTCTCACAGAACTTAACCCCATCTCTTTACTGGAAAGTAATATTAAGTAGAATTTAAAATGTAGAGATGCAGGACCGTGCAGATAAATAATACAGGACTACAGTTATTTTTATGTCACCGGCATAGGTGTGATCTTAAAACACTGAAAGTATTGAAATGATATTCATGGGCATGTATTTTGCTTACATTTGTTTATCCCAATAGCCACTGAGATATATTTCATTGTTTATAATCTATAACCAAATCTTTTGCTATAGCATACAAAGAATTTATTAAGCCCGTGGACATTAACTAGGGTTTTCTTCTTTTATTAATGAAGAAGGAAGTGTATCTACTATTGTTCATCTCTTGCACCTTGGAGTATAAAGAACCAAATGTTAAAAGCTGCTTTCAGTTAGTGTGTTCACACTGAGGAGTGGGGAAAACTATTGACTGAAATACTTGGCTGCAGCCTTTCTTTGGGTTCATATTAAATATATGGAGTTTTGCATTTTTGCTTTTGGTAGAAGTATATATATATTCCATATATATCAGGAATAATGCAAATAGATGTACAGACTCCTTGGTTATATAAATATTTTTATAATTATAAAATAACTGACCACTTTTACTGAGGTGGGCCGTGAAGGCTCTTTGCATTTTTTTCCCCTATAATTGGTTCCCATGGGGACCTGCACAATCAATGATATTTGATAAAATGGAGAGCCATGGGGGAGTTACAAATTCTAAAGCAATTATGACTGGGCTAGTCAATAAAATCTCAAAAATCAGTTATTAGATTATTGTATTTAAGATTTGTTAGAGAACACAGAGTACGGAAATGTTACCATTAACTAACGTGTAATTTGATCATATTTCTTGCTAAGATAATAAGACTTTTAGTTTTTCTTTAATCCAAACTTTCTCCAAGAGGTTATGCAACTAAAGCGATACAACTAATATCACCACTGAATAATTTAAACGTGTTTGCTGCAAAGAAACCAATCTCATTAATGGAACTGAGTACAGTGTTCAGCGAAAGGTTCATAATTTGGATTCAGATAGTCCAGCATTTACATTCATTTACCAATTATATGATTTTGAGTAAGTTATTTAATATCACTAAGACTTATTTATATAATCCATAAAATGGAGGTAATAATGTACTTCACTGAATTGTTTTAGGAATTAAATGAGGTACTGTATCTGAATTGGTTTGAATAAGATATATCATATTGTGGCAATAAGTGAGTCCTCAAATCCCAGTGGTTTGACACTTAAAAAGTGTTATTCCTTGTTCACGTTACAAAGGCATGTTGTTGGGGGCTCTGCTACGCACAGCCACTCAGAACCTTGTGGAAAGCAGACTCTGCCCTACCTGTTGAGCACAGGGCCTCCAGGAACATGATGGCAGGAGGTGAGAGATGGAAGGGGCGCACCGGTCCTGAAGGCTTAGCTCAGAAGCAACACTCGTTACATTTGTTAGTTTATATGCCAGGGAGGCTTGAAAACATAGAGGAAGACTGGGAATATGGACATTTATAAGTGTGGTCCTTTCCACAACATTCAAAATGCTTAGCAAGATGCCTGGCACATAGTTAGAATAGCTCAATAACTGTGGTCGTCTTTGTAGCCATCATTATGATTATTTTAGAGGCAGCGAGAGGTTATAGCTAAAAATCCACCACTCACTCTATGACTTTAGGCAAGCTTTTAAAACTCTGTGAGTCTCCATTTCTTCCGCTGTAAAATAGGATTCACCTCATCAGATTATTATAGTGACTAAATGACGTAAAGTGTTGCTGTGTAGTACAGCCTCTAAAAAGATGGTAGTTTTGTTGTTGCCACTCATTTTTATTCAGTTTATCTACCAGTTGGTTAAAAACCAATTAAATGCCTGTGTATATGTGCTTTTAGTATAATAGTGAGATTTCTTGATTCACATTAACATGTATAAGCTAATAAAATATTGATTTGACTATCTGTGATAGATATATACAATTATTAATCATTCATTGGACAGGTATTTATTAGGCATCTACTGTGTTCTAGAGGATGGGAATAAGCAATAAACAAAATAAATGACATCTTTACTCTCATGGAATTTGAATTTTGGAGCAGCAAAGAGGGAAATAAGCAAAAACCAAGATATATAAATGAAGTATGTAATTTCATATCATAATAATTCCTATGAATATATGAAAACAGGAGAATTTGGTTAAGACTAACTGGTTAAGGCTTATGTTTTGTATGGTCAGGAATGCCTTTTCCAAAGAAGCAGCATTTCAGCCGACATGTGAGTGGCATAAGGGTATTTGAGGAGAAAGACTTCCTGGCAAAGAGAATTCCAGGTGCAAAGGCTCCCAAGCAAGAGCACCTTAACTAGTTAAAACGTAATTAAAGCAATGTGAGCAAGAGGCAGAATTGTTAGAAATGAGACTATAAAGATAAGTAGAGACCTTTTTCTCTATGAAAAAAAGCTTAATTTTTTTTTCAATATTTGGCATGAAATTATTGAAGGTCTTTAAGCAGGAGAGGGATGTGACCTGATTTTTGCTTTAGAAAGATAACTCCGATGTATAGAAAATTTATAATAGAAGCCATTGCAGAATTCTGAAAAGGGATGGTGGTAATTTTGAACAAATTAAGTGGGTGGGGAGATGGACAGAAGTGGAACATTTGGGATATATTTTGAAGGTAGAGTCAAAAGTTAGATAAGAGTGTTGAGATGAAAGAAGAAATCCTAGGTTTAGGGCTTGAGCAACCAGGGAGATGGTACTGAGATGAACACTGGGGGAAAAAATGGGCTTTTTATGAGTTAGGCTTTGCATCTGTATATTTCAGATGCCTCTTAGACATTTAACTGGCTGTTATTCATATGCAAATCTTTTGGCCTTTCAAATAAGATAGCAATGTTAATCTAGGATTGTACCTATTTTTTGGATGACTGCTCGTTATGAATGCAATTCAGTAATGTGATGAAGCAATATCTTTTCTTTTAGGTGCTCTGTTGCTAGAAAGTTTAGAGCATAACTTAGTTTAGAAGTTCATAAATGTCCTCTCTGAAAACACCTGATAGAATTTACAAAGATAGGATTGTGTAAATCAAGGCAAATAAATTTTACTTGAGAATCAAAAACCAAAAAAAAAAAAAAATCCTTTTTAATTGAGGGTTCATCCAGGGCCCAAATGAATTGATTAGCCAGGAAGAAAGAGTAGTTCTTACTAAAAATAGGTTTGTATAGCTGCCTTGTTTAACAACAACAACAAAAAATACTATGTCGTGTTTTTTTTCTGCCCCTAATAAAAAAAATATTAAACTGGAATTTTGAGCTAATTAAGTAGTGTGCTGTAGTCTACCATATCTGTGCCCATCTGATGTAGAATCCAGGAAGTAGTCAAAGATGCAAGAGGCTGTGTTATATGACATACACAATAACAAGGTAACATAGGATAAATATGTTTGTCATTTCAGGGAAGTTATTAATATTTACATGACACAGCCTTAGGAAAGCCTGTTTTGGAGACATAAATAGATGAAGCCCTTTAGAATGATGAATTAAACTTGCCTTTTATCCTCTTCTCTGATCTAAGACAAAATGATGTACAAGATGCACATTGTGTGTATAAATAATCTGATGCACATTTGTTTGTATGTAATTTCTATAAAGAGATATTAACTCCCAAGTTCTGGAATCTTTCTTTGTGCTTGCTAGTTATGACTTTGTAACTCAGGGTCAGAGTTCCAATTTCAGCACACAAAGCCCTTGCCTTTGGCAGCTAAAGGCCTGTTATTATGGGCACAGATTAAAATTACCCTAGGCCAAGATCTATAATTTTCTATATTAAGTCTTAGGTCAGCGCCATAATGCTGGTAAAGTGAGGTATCAGTAACTCATTTAAAATTCTTTTTCTCGTGAAGCAGTCAGACTAGTAATTCTGTTAAGTTCAGTAAAGGGATAAATCTGGACCACTCTGGCTTTGTGTTTTAAATAAAACACCGTGCATCTACACAGTGGGATATGATTTTTCACCTTTGTATTTTGAGGAGTTCCAGGATACCTGTCTCAATACAGAATAGAGCCAAGTCTTTATTCACCATTTTCCTAGTTGCCCCTCTAAGCCTCTGAATGAAGGAATCAATTGTATTGTTCCTCCGTTGCTGATGGCCATTTAAGGAGAGAGGGAAGGACAGCTCACAGAAGTCCTTTCCTTCAAAGGCACAGCCTATGTGAGGTCTTGCACAGCAGCCAGCCAGTGCACCTGGACGGTCGGGCGTGCATGCATTTACAGGATCTTTCTCCAATATGTCATAAGTCATTTTTCTGCATATGCTTGTGTTGTATGAACTGTGCCATTTAGCATTGTTCTAGTGCTGCCTTACTCTGCTATAATTCATATTTAATGGCAATGCAGAGGTTTCTATTTTCTCTTTTCTTTTACTTGAAGCTTATGTGTATAGTTATAATATGCTTTAGACTTTGTCCAGGGATAACTATAGGTCCCAGAGCAACTTTTGAACTTGGAAAATCCAGCAAAGAAGCTCAGGGGGTTAAAAATAATCTAGGACCTTTATTTTTAAATCTTCACATACTCTGTGAATTGCTTTATAATACTGCAGCCAAAAAAGGGGGAGAAGGGTTAGACCAAACAATATAAACACACTATAAATGCTTACTGGCATATACAGTTGGTGGGAACCTGGGGATTCATTATATTATTCTCTCTCCTTCCATGTGCATTTAAAAGTTTCTATAAAGACAAATTATTTTTAAAAAATAAGTAAATGAAAACAAGAATACAAGGGATGATTGAGCAGGGGAGGTTTTTTGTTTTGTTTTTCAACTTTTAAGAGGTCTTGTGTAATTAATAAGTCAGGCTCAAAAATATATGGGGACAAACTAAAACCTAAATAGAGAGAAAGGGAAAATGCTACAATTTTAGGACATTTGTTCAATTTCACATTGTGAGTGCTAGAATTACTCCTTGGAATGTAATTAGAATCATTTTTATTTGATCAGAAAATCACAAAAGATATTTTTGTGTTTGTTAATGTATTTGCAGCCTCTTAGAGACCTTGACACTCTTTTACCTAACGATATAGATCTGAACAGATAATGTGAGAATTACACTCACTTAGTCCTTTTTTGAAAATTCTCTTGCACACATATATAACTCCTAGAATTGTCTCTACCCCCTCCACCAAAGGAATATGTGTATGTGTGTGTTTATGTGCATGTATGTCACATTTAAAAGCAGATCAATTAAAGAACTGTTTTGTCAATTACAGTATTTGGATTAATCAGATAATGTTGCAAATTCTCTTAGCATTCTACACAGCATTTCCATTTTAATGACCATTGTAATAACAATGCTCAACGAGAATGAATCTTACCTAGGTAATAGAAAATTCCTTGATTCCATTTCATGTAAAGATTTAGAAGCAGCAGCTCAGACACTGGAGGAATAATCAGTAAACATACAAATTTTGTTTTGGAGAAAATTATGAATGCCTGAATATTTGCAGCCTTATTCATCCTCTCCTTTCCAAAGAATGGTTTATAGCTCCCTGTTTTTTGCACTTTTGGTAAAGATAATAGGCAGACAAAGGTGCAAATTTGGAAGGAGCTGGGACAGACTAGCAACATTTCCTTTTGGAAAGCTGCTAACACGAAATTAGACTCGATCCTAGCGGATGATCCTAGTGGACAAGGCATGAGAATACAAAAACAGGATCCTGTGAAGACTCAGAAGTAATCCTGGAGCAGTTACCATATGCAGAGAAAGTGAAAAATTCACAGAGAGAAAGGGCTTATTAATGGAATCTCCTTGCTATTCTTTGTTTGTTTGTTTCTTTAAACTATTAGGGTATGCATATATCCATACACAAAGAGTGCAATGAGCCCCATCCGAGAGATGGACACACTTGAAACTGGGACTTGGGGGGAAGGGGGGGGCAAGGGCAACATACGTAACCTAAACATCTGTACCCCTATAATAGCAAACAATAAAAATAAATAAATAAATAAATAAATAAACTATTAGGGTAGATTGAATGGCTTTTTAATGTTCCTTAATTGTTTCTCTTTACACTTGACTCCATGCTGAAGTTGGACCATGAAGGAGGAAATATGTATTTAGGTTACATCATCATTCACAAATAAAATACTCTATCCATTTGGTTAATGTTCACTGAAGGTACAAGACTGAATGCCCACAAAGGAACCTATTTTTCCACTGTCATCCTCTATTCCATTGAAACTCTGGCTCCTTGGAAATTATATTATGACTACCTTTCTCAATTCCTTTGGGTGTAACTGAAGGAAATTTCTATCTGGTTCTCCATTGTCACTGGGGAATTGGGAGCCACAGGGAGTAAGGATGATTTTCATTGATTCTTATAACGAGGAAGCTTAGATAGTCTCTCTTTCAACACCATCATTTACATATGAAAACACTTAGGGATTCGTTATCTTTGCAAAAAAATAAAATCCAAATTCTTAAGTTTGGCAATGAAAGTATCTCTACTTAATTAGAGACAGAGAGACCTTGAGATTTGGTTCTCATCCCTCAAGTTGCACCTTTTTCCTCAGGCACCCTACCTAGCCTCCAAAGGTCCCTTTTATTCTCACACGAAAGGAGTCCTCTGGTCTCCTCTCCGCCACCTCCTCCTTCTTCATTTAGGTCCCACGCTTCTGTCTGTTTGTCTGGAGTACTTTCCTTTCTCATATCTCCAAAGCTTGCTTTGTCCTTGCATTTAGATCTTTGCTGAGATCTTTCCAGACTACTGGATCTAAAATATTACCCCCTCCCCTGTCACTCTCTACCCTTTATATTACCTTGACTATTTTTTTTTCAGCACTTCACAATCGTTTGAAGTATTATTTATACAGTTACTTGTCTCTTGGCTATCTCTCCTTACTACAATATAATCACCACGACCACAGTGTTCATTAGTCCAGTTCTGTGGAATCTAGAAAAATGCCTGGAACATAATAAGTGCTCAATAAATATTTGTTGAATAAATGAATGTTCTGTTACTTTTGAGAAACGATGAAATCATTCAGAGTCGTGGTAAGAAGGATTGTTTGATACAGGAAGCAGTAGGGAATGAACTATGGAATATCTAAGACCTGGAATTAAATCCTGGTTCCGACACTTATTAGCTGTGTATACTTACTCAATTCACTTAAACTCTCTGACCTTTAGTTTTTCATCTCAAAATGGGTTTCAGCTCAGAAACATTGAGGAATAAATGTGAGTGCATTAAAGCATCTAGTACAATATCAAACACAAAAGAAGCTTCAAAACAGGTTACTATTTAATTTGCCTTACAAAAGTTCATTTGTTCTTAGAATTTACAATTCATACCAGATCTTAAATTGCAATTTACTTCTCACTATTTTGTACATACCAAGCAGGAGCACATTCTGATACGTCTGTTCCCATTACATTTTGAAAAAAGGCAGGGGATTCTCTCTCCTGACCATCTAAAACCAATTTCCTCAGAACCCACTTCTCATGTCAGGAACCAGGTGATTGATTCTAGATTTGAGCCACCTTCAGAAGACTCCACTCCTCTGTAGGCCTCGGTATTGGCCAAATAAAATTACAATGTGATACGCCCAATACTAAAATAGGAGCAGTTCACCACCTCTGCCTCTGGCAGGAGGATCATTTCATTTCACGGTCACAGAGAAAGGAAGACAGATGTTGGCTCCATTGTTAGCTAACTTTCTTTGAGAGCATCCAAAATGGAAAAAAAGTAAAGAATGATTGTACTTTGCTCTTTATATTACCTGGCACATTTGACAGTGTCTCTCATGGGCTTTGTCTACAAGAGTGAAACAAAGCAGAGTGTTTTATAGTAATGTAGCATATTTAGGTCCTTTCACAAAGTCAACCCTGGTAAAACAGATCATAATCCAAATAAAAAGAAAGCTCTCCTTCTTACCACTTTAAGTTTTACAGTCTAAAACAGAGCCTTTGAACTCTCATCAATTCTGAAATGCATCACTGTGATGTCTGTAGAGTTTCAGGTCTATTTTCAATTGACTGTACTATTCCTATGGTGGGAATAAAATGAGAGGAATGGCTGCAGGAACATGGCCCTAGAAGTAATTCTTTTTATATGTACCCCAAGAATATTTATAATACCTAACAGTTGTTTTGTGTGCTTCCATGGTTTATAAAAGTTATTCCCCTGCTATCTTACATAATAGCCCAAATTACTCCCAACCTTTCATTCACTCAACAAATATTTACTCCGTGCTACTATGTGCCCGATTTGGGGTTAAGTCCTCAATGTAAAGTCCTACAATTTTGTGAGTTGGGG
Organism: Indri indri; assembly: GCA_004363605.1. Classification (NCBI taxonomy): domain Eukaryota; kingdom Metazoa; phylum Chordata; class Mammalia; order Primates; family Indriidae; genus Indri; species Indri indri. Next base: position 2,243 of record RJWJ010016792.1, on the reverse strand, counting down.
GCAGCCCCAATTTATAAATAGGTTCCAGAAATTTTAAGTGGCTGGTGCAAGTTTTTACTATGGTAAAACTGAAATGTGGAAATAAAATCCATTGTCAGCAAAAGGATCATATATAACATACCCTCAACTACCCTCAGTTTGTCAGAACTATATCAAATGACTTTTTCCTTCAAGGAAAACTTTTACAGATTCCTAGAAGGTTAAGTGTGACTGCTTCTACACAGTTTGTATCTAATCATCATATGTTCAAGACACGCATGCTATGTTTAATATGAAATATTTACTTTTTTGATTATGATCATTTTTAAATAAAAATGAACATATTGCCAAACCTTAATTACTGTATTTAGAATATGTCCAATATGTAACTAGCCAAATTTGTGATGATCTTCAGATAATACAAGAAAGATTTCCAGTGCCTACTGTAGATAAGGAAGACTTCCTGACAGACTTATTAAATATGAAATGTATTATTAAGAAATGTACAGACCCTGTTTATGCAGAGGTGTTTTAAAAACCTGACAGGCAGATCCACTGCCTGACTGAATTAAGTGCCATCTTGACTTATTCAGCAGAGTGGGAGCTCTGCCGTTGTCAAGCCATAGGACAGTTTTCAAGGTGTCTTCTGCCCTGGAAAAAAAAAAAGTAAGCTTACTAAAATTTGTATGCGCATGTGTGCGTGCATGTGTATATAATCTACTACATTCTAGGAAGTACATTGTACTTGGGGAATACACCAATGAATAATTCAGAGATCCTAGCCTCAAGAGGCATTTAAATTATGGAGAAAGGCATATAAACAAATGAGTGAGCTGAGGTGTTTTACAGATGCCAAATTGAATGTCTACATGCTAGATGTGTAAAGGAAGAAATTAGAATTGACTTATAATTCTAAAAAATATTTAATGTCTGCTTTGCTATCAAAAAGAATATTCTTTAAGGACTAAAACTGTGTCCATTTTATTAACTGCTTAGTCTTCAAAGGTAGCACAAGACTTGATATATTATACTGTGTTTCAGATGAATTTTGAATGAAATTCAGGCAAGGGTGAATAAATAAATTGAATGAATGTATTAAACATCAATTAATAATAAGCACTTTTTAAGGGAATTTGGGGAATGGGAAAAGAGGTCAGAAAAGATTCTATGAAAGTGATTAAGTGGGAAAAGAGGGAAGCCAGTCCAGACAGAAGGAGCAGTGTAAGTAAATCTGGAAAAGTGTAGAGGGTCTCAACCCTTTTTTAAAAGTTCTGTAAGTTAGAAATAGAGATGTACATATTTAGGTCATGATGTTGGATGGCCGTTTTTATTAAAGAGTTTGGACTTTATCCTATAGGTGAACATGTGGGGTATTAACATAAAATTTGCATTTTAGAAAGATCTACAGACAATTAGAATCCATAGAAGATACTTTTAGCCCTCATTTCCAATGGAAGAATTTGGTACCTAAGAAAAAATGGATTTCTGGACAGTCACGCAGCCTTTCCCCGAGGTAGTCTAGCCCTAAAGCTATTTTATCCCTTTGTTTCTATAGCAAAAACAGATGGAATTGTATTTTAGAGCCATTTGTATGCATTGGTTTTACACTAAACTTATTTGTAGGTGAGGCTACCAATATATTCATTTATTAATATGTATTTTATGATCCCTTAGATTGATTTATCCATAGATGTTTACAGCACTGAATGGTCTTTAATACCTCTTTGAAAAAGTCAGTTTCTAGGACTTGGGTTAAATTTATATTGTATTGATTAGTAAGTGATTCAGTTATATGTGAGCACTCTTCAAATTGTCACAATTTCAGTACTTTGACTCTCGAATTAGAAAAAATTCAGTCTCAAGTCATTGCCCCTGTAAATCCTTCACCTATTGAAGGTGAGATTCTCCTAGCCGATGCCCCTAGCCTTGTTAACTGGTAGCTGCATTGTAATATATAGCTTTCACTTTGAAACTGGAATTGTATTTATTTCTACTAACTCAGTTCACTGCATCGAGGGAATTCTTTCAGCCTCCAGCACAGGAAATATATGCTTAGGAACAGCAGGAGGGAAATTGAGATATGTTTTCTCGACCTGAGTTTGAGTTTAGATTGGGGGTGCATATGTGTTTGCTTCCTTGGTGGAAGATCGTTAAGTAGATACTGTACTAGAAAGAATCCTGTTGTTTTGCATTATAAGATTCCTCCCTCCATTTGTTTTTTCCTAAGGCAGTTAAAATGAGTTCCACATGAAATTAGAGTTACA
>RJWJ010016791.1:0-33960 GCA_004363605.1 Indri indri | reverse complement strand
AGGTATCTCCATATGGCTTTCCACAGAGGTTGCACTAGTTTGCAGTCCCACCAGCAGTGTATGAGTGTTCCTATCTCTCCGCATCCACGCCAACATTTATTGTTTTGGGACTTTTTGATAAAGGCCAGTCTCACTGGAGATAAGTGATATCTCATTGTGGTTTTGATTTGCATTTCCCTGATGATTAGAGATGTTGAGCCAATTTTTGCATGCTACAAATCTGATAAAGGGCTGATAACCAGAATCTACTTAGAACTCAGGAAAATTAGCAAGAAAAAATCAAACAATCCTATCAAAAAGTGGGCAAAGGACATGAACAGAAACTTTTCAAAGGAAGACAGAATAATGGCCAAAAAACATATGAAAAAATACATTGGTACTTTTGAGAAATCTTTACTTGGTCCTCTTCTTTTTCGTCAGTGGTCTTACCTACTTTCATGACTTCAACTAAACTCTGAAAACTGAGGAATCACAAATATATTTCCCTATTCCATATCCATCCGTGTTCATCTCACTCTGGAAATCTCTACTTGGATGTCCCACACATTTTAAATCAATAATCCAAAACAGATCTTAACAAATGCATCTTGAAACCTCTCCCAGAGTCCTCAGTTAGGAAACAGTGAAGAGAAAACTACAATAGTAAAATCAGTGAGACACATCTTAGTTCCCTAAGTCAGTTGATGGTGGTATCACTCATTAATTTTCCAAAATGAAAGCCTCAGAAGTAGTCTCTTCTCACATATGATATTATTATATTTAAAATTTCAACAAGAAGGACTGGGCACACACTGTAGTCTTATCTCATTCCCCTAGCCAAAAGCCCCCCCCAAAAGTTGGAAATTCTTGACAAAATGACCATGAAAATAGAGACCTAAGGAAAAGTAAAATAAAAACTTACGTTCTCAGGGGAATGGCATAGATATAAATTAACCTTAAACATTTATTACACGATTCTAAATGTATATGTTCTAAAACATGAAATTAAAAAAATTAAATACTATGCAATAATTTTCAAATTAAAAAAGGAAAATAAATGTAACAAAAAGCTTAATTGATATCACAGAAAATGTTTAGAAAGGAATAAATAGAAACAGACATTCATTTCTGGTGTGGTGGAGCGAGGAGGATGACAAATCCTGCAAAGCATCCACAAAGCTGGCAAACTGTCACTAGTATCCAATTCAGCACTCTGGAAATCCACCAAGGATATCAGCCTGTGTATTAAAACTACTGCTTTTGGCATTCTGCCCTGGGGCCCTCTCCTCACCCCCACTGCCTCCAGTTTTGTCTACAGTTCTGGGAGAGGGAGAGCCAACAGCTTTGTTCTGGCTGCCTGGGGCAGCATCCTTTATTCTGAGAATTGTCAGTTACCATGCCAATTTTGGTGGCAAGTAAATAGGGAGGGCTAGCAGCTCGAACCCCTCCCCCCCCGACATTATGGTCTTCTTGGGGGCAATACAGCTGCTGGCAGACTAGCTGAGGATTTAACACGAAGTTCTGGCTGAAAGGAAATAAAACAAGATGGTAAGTGGTATTTACAGGAAGGAATGAAGAGTACTGGACATAGTCAATATGTGGGTAAATGTAAAGGACTCTAGACATGCTTTTGTAATGTTCTGTAAATTTCCTTGAAAGACATATATTATGTGAAGAAACAATTATAATGCTGTAGTATTGGGCTAATAATACATATATAATGTGTGTATATGTATATATTATAATTATACAGAAAAGAATGGAAATATAATTTTCAAATTTTACTAGAGTTAGATTAATATTATTTGGAAGAAAATTATATGTTAATGTGCATGTAAATCTATAGAGCAACCACAAATAAAATAGTTTAAAAAAGTAAAAACATTTGCATTTCTCTAACGATTAGAGATGTTGAGCATTTTTTTATATGTTTGCTGGCCATGAGATATCACCTAACCCCAGTGAGATTGGCATCTATCAAAAAATCCCAAAACGACAAATGCTCGCGAGGATGTGGAGAGACAAGAACACTCTTACACTGCTGGTGGGACTGCAGATTACTTCAACCTTTGTGGAAAAGAATTTGGAGATACCTCAAAGAGCTAAAAATAGAAATGCCATTTGATCCAGCGATAGCACTGTCAGGCATCTACCCAAAAGAGCACAAAACATTCTATGATAAAGACATCTGCACCCGAATGTTTATGGCAGCACAATTCACTATTGCAAGGATATAGAAACAACCCAAGTGCCCCTAAATTCATGAGTGGATTATTAAAATTTGGTATATGTATACAATGGAATATTACTCAATCATAAGAAATGACAGTGATCTAGAACCTCTTATACTTTCCTGGATTAAACTTAAGCCCATTATCCAAAGTGAGGCACTACAAGATCGAAAGAATGGGCTCCACTTGTACTCGCCATCAGATTGGTACTAACTGATCAACACTAGGGTGCTCCCATGGCAGTAATACTCTCCAGGGATTAGGGGGCCGGGGGGTAAACCCACAACTAAAGGACACGGGGAGCATTGTAGGCAGGAAGGCCATGCCTCTAACCCTCGCTTGGGTGAGGCAAAGACATAAAGTGTAACCATAATGTTTGTACCTTCCTAATACCCTGAAATTTTTATGAAAACATGAAATTATGTTTATGAAAAACATAATTAAGAAATTTAAGAAATGCATTAAAACGGTTCATCAGAAACACTTATATAACACACATGAAGTCAATGGAAGAACAGAGGAACAGAAAAGACACAAGACTAACAGAAAACAAATAGCAAAATGGCAGGTGGGATTTCAATCACATCCGTAATCACAGAGTGAATGGACTAAATACACCATACAAAAAGCACACATTGTCATGCAGAATAAAAAGTTATAACTATATTCTGTATAGAAAGGACCCACCTTAGATTGAAAGGCATAAATAGGATGAAAGTAAAAAATGGAAAAATACACTCCCTGCAAAACACCATATGAGAAATGGAGTGGCTATATCAATATCAGACTAAATAGACTTCAAGACAGGAAATACTATGAGACAAAGTGGGACATTTCATAATGAAAAATGGTCAATATCAAGAAGATATAACAATTATAAATGCATATACAAATAAAAATAGATCCCTAAAATACACGAAAGAAAATGGCAAAATTAAAGAGAAATTGGCAAGTCAACAATGAAAGTTAGAGATTTCAATATCACAATCTTAATAATTGATAATTATACAAAAAAACAGGAAGGAAATAGAAATTTTGAAAAACACTGTGAATCAAAAATGACATTTATATAATACTGTCCACAACAACATTAGAATGTACATTTTTTTGCAAGCTCATACAGGATCTTCTGTAAGAGAGACTATAGGCTGGGAGACAAAATAAACCTTAATAGATTTTAAAATATCGAAATCATACAAAGCATGTTTCTGGCTAAAACAGAATTAAACTAGGGCACCACGACACCAAGAAATCTGGGCTTTAAACAACACACGTCTAAATAACCAATGAGTCAAAGAAGAAATAACCAGGAAAACTGAAATCTATTCTAAACTAATGTGAAAAATAATACACAATGTCTCAAAACTATGGGTATACAGCTACAGAAGGACTTTGAGGGGAATTTATAGCTCAAGATATCTATGTCAGAAATAAAGGTCTCAAATCAGTAACATAATTTGTACCTTAAATAGTTACAAAACAAAAAACAATCAATCACCAAAGTAAACAAGTGTTGGTGAGGATTTGGAGAAAGGGAACCCTTATACTTCGTTAATGGGAATGTAAATTGGTATAGTCATTATAGAGAACAGTATGAAAATTCCTCAAAAAATTAAAAACAAAACTGCCATCTTATTCAGTAACCCCACTTCTTGGTACGTACTATTATAAATACAAAATCTCACTGAAATTCTAAAGAAATTAGAACAATGTGATATTGTCACAGATAGACTCAAAAATCTAGAAACAGATTTTTGGTATATAAAAATTATATGTGTGTCATTTAAAGTCTATGGGGCAAAGATAAATTTTAAGACCTGGTGTATTTTTTTTTAAAATTTAATTTAGATCTCAGTCTTGTAGTATGCATTGAAAATAAATTATAAATAAAACCAAGACTGGATGTGAAGAGAAAAATATTATTATATTTAGATAAAAACATAGGAAATGTTATAACATTGAAACAGAAATGTTTTCCAAAAATTGGACACAACATGTTCAAACTATAAATTAAAATATCAAAAATGTGATGATGTCAAAATTAAAGCATCAAATATGACAGTGGGTGCCATATATGAAGTTAAAAGATAAGGGGCAGAATGAAACAGAATGTCCAAGAATGGGACAATATTTGCAACTTACATTACTGATGAAAATTTAAATTTTGGAATGCATAAAGAACTACAAATAAATCAGAAAGAGATGGGTAACCTAATATAAAATCTGGCAAAATGGAACAGTGATTCATATAAGAATAAATATAAATGATAAACAAATGTATAATAAAATCAATCTCAGTGGTTATTGAGAAAATTCATCTTAAAAATGATAAGACATTCTCTACCCATTATATTGGATAAAATTATACAAGTTGATAAAATTATGTGTTGGGAAAGGTATTAAAAAACCACTTCAAATCAAGCTGACAAGACCGTGAAATTTTGTAGCCCCTCTGAGAGCAATTTGGCAGACTCTATTAAAATAGGAAACTGATTTGATTTGGCAATTGTAGTTCTTTATATTTATGTGTATGTGTGTATATGTGTATATATATGTGTGTGTGTGTGTGTGTGTGTGTGTGTGTGTGTGTGTGTGTGTGTATCTCAGAGAGAAAGATTCTCATGCATGAAGGGACTTTAAAAGAGACTGTGGTTTTCAGGAATAAAAAAAGTAGAGTTTTTCATAGGGAGACAATTAATTAATCAGACATGTGGTCATGAAGCAAAATAGTTTCAATGGTTAAGAATGAACACATTGTTGAGTTAAATAAAGTTGCAGAATAATTTATGTTTTGCAGTGTCATGTAAGTTTTTAAAACATCCAAAATACTCTCTATCTCCCAGATAGCTGTATTTGTATGTAAGCATCCAGAGATAGTCCTAGAAGGATATGCATTAAATTGATTTGATCAAAATAGTAATGACTGGAGACAGGGGACAAATATTGAATTGAGAGAGGGTTCGAAGATGACTTTGGTCTTAACCTAATACTTTTTTTTCTTGGTAAGATATGTTTTTGCATCAAATCAGTAACTATCAATTATTCAATAAGCTCCATTGTCTCTCCTCAGAATTTTCTCTTGTATTCAATTCTTTTACTCATCATCAGTGATGTGGTGCTTGCTGAAGCTCTCATTTCCTCTGTATAGAGCCCACAATGTTATTTTTAACTTGCAATCTGATAATGTGGCTGCGGTGTCTTTCCTTAAAATCCTCTGATTTTTCACTGCTTTAAAATAAAGGCCGCATCTTTGTCATGAAAACCTCAACACCATCTGGCTGTAGACAACTTCTACTTCTTACCCTTTTTCTATAAATTTCCACCCATGCACCTGAGCCTCCCAGAACTACTGTGATTCCTCGCATATGCCATTGGTTTCTAAACTTTAAAAAAATACATTTTATAAATGAAATATCCTTCTTCCTCTTTGCATCATCACATCTTGTATGTATCATGAAATTCCAACTCAAACATTACTTTTCTTTTCCCTGAACTGCTGACCACCTTTCTTCAAACACACAGCCTAGGGTGGATTATTTAACCCCTCCTATCACACAATGGCACACAGTGTGATGGCGTCCCTGTCATTCTCAATTATTAATATATTTCTCCCTCTGACTTCCTCCTCAATGGACTGTTATATCCTCAAGAGAAAGTTTATTCATGTATTATTGTAAATCCAGTTCCTGGCTTATGTTAAGCATCAGAAGATGTGTTTCACAAATCTTTTACACTTCTATTTTGTACTTATTCAATTCTATTTCTTTAAATTTTGCTCCTGGATTTGACCCCTCTTTCTGAAATGTACATTTAACTTTCTTATTCCTTTCTCAAAAATTTCCCATCCACCCCTCATACATGATTCATGCGAGTTTCCTAAGATATGTTTCTTCCCAGCATATTTCTAGTCCTCACCTTTCTTCATGACTCTTAGGGTCTCTGCCTCTCCAGATGGAGCTTCAGTGGCTGGGCTCTTAATCAGGAGAACAGAGGTTGCTGATGCATATCATGCATTTCATAGACTGTCCCTTCTCATTAAAAACAGGTTGGGTAGCAGGTGTGTTTGATAGATGATAAAGTAGAGGAAGTTTGGGACAGATGCCTGTTGAGAAAAGCCTGTGAATCTTTGTGGGGATATTCAAGCCACCGTATGGGACCTTCATGTTCAACAAGTATACCCCTTCCCAGACTTTTGGATGCCCTCTTATACATACCTAACTAGTGTACAAGAATCACATACGTCTTCTCTCATGTACACTATTCATCCATAAAAGGATATTCAACATTTAGTAAGCAATTTCCATAAGCACACATAACATAGACCTGCACACATGCACAGACACACATCTAAACTGATGCACAGAAACAAATACACACTCATACACACATGGGAAACGATTTACATCATATACAGAAATATTTATGAGGCAGATCCATGTTAAATTATAGGTATTCAAACAAAAATGTACATTAATACTCATATATTTTCAAGGATGCAGAAATATACAAATAAATTCTTATTCTGTAAGATAGAAGCACTTCTGTATATAGACTGATATTTTTATACACGTATATATGCATGTGCTCACATAAAAAAGAATGTGGTAACACAAACACCTGTACATGCACAAATGTTGTTACCATATATACATTTATCTCTACATATCCTGAGTAACAAGTGTTCTTAATTTCTTGTTACCTCACACAATTACAGACAGGTAATTGCAAAGACTCGATCATTTTTCCACAAACACACACATGCAGACAATGAGTAACTCCTATTCTTTCACGAACACACATATTCATAAACATCCCTTCAATATGAAGCACACATACATGCATTTATACACATTAGAAAAGAAGGTGATCATAAACATATCTCTTGTGATCACATCTCACATCACACATACTGTTAGATCATTCTTATTTTACTACAAATATTTGGTAGATTACTGCAAAGACAAGTAAATCTTTCCCTTGTTGCAATCTTCCTTTCTATAGATTTTTTTTTCTGGATTCAAAATTGTAAGTAGGGACATTGTCACCAAAAGACATTTACGAATATTTTTATTCATTACCAGATTGGTTCCCACTAAGATCACTAAAGGGATGGAACGTGGGATAATTAGGTATAAGGGTGATTGGATGCTGGTGAAATGGAGAAGTCTGAGCAGCCACATGGAGATAGCAGATATTATGAACAAATTGGCTCACTTTACACTTGTGTTCAGACCCTGCTGTGGCTATCAGCGTCCTCTTCAAAATTCCCTCTAGTACCACCAGAACAGCATTGAAGAATATGGGTCAGATAGGGTCTTTGCTTGCAGATAAATGCTGCAGTATCAGAATAGCTTTAAGAAATGGGAAATGTGAGAAAATTTACAGCATCGACTCTCCGGGAGTTGGGCCATAGGGATAAACCAGAGTAGGAAGAAATGGCTAGGAGGATGGACTTATCACCAAGGCAATTGTTGCCTCATTCATATCTTAAGAGACCCTCATTTGTCTCCACCTTAACCCTGAATGTGCTAAGAGAGGTATCTTCAGTGCTGAGCACCAAGCAATTTGCTGGAGAAAGATGGTGTATTCCTTGGATAAATTAGCTAATAAAGTAAAAGATCAAATCAGGTATGTTATAAAATATGGATATGATAAGAATTCTATGTATATAGGGACCAAAAAAAAAAAATAACAATGACAACAACAGAAGAAAAACAAGCACAGCATCTAGGGTTAAGAAATAAAACACTATAGGGAAGAGACATTATTAGGTAAGTTATGGGTCCTCGATTTAGATAATAACCCCCCATATTCTCAGTTTTGAATCTTTGTGGGTAGTTGGAATAAAAGGCAATAGTCAGTTCTGCTGCTCCCTATACTCAGATTATTTCTCATAGTTGTCTTCATGAAAATTCCTATGGGATTCATCTTTGCCCTGAAGAACCTGGGGATGAGGACTCCAGCAGATTATCATTGGGCAAGGTAGGCAGAAAGTCAGACCATATATAAGGGATAGAAGATACCATCATTGAATTTGCAAGATTTCCCAAGTCTTAGCACCACCCAGAATCTTTGGTCACCAGTAAGTTTAGAACTACACTACACAATTTTGAGACATCTCTCAACTATAAATTTGATCAGCTAAGACTTCTCCAAGTGACTTCTTAGCTCTATAGTATGGTATTAAATTATAGAGTCCTTTATCTCTGGTTGTATTAGTCTTTTACGCAGTTCAAAATACTGCCTTTGCACCTGTGGTTATGTCTGCCTTCTCTCCATTTTCCATCTCAGGAACCAATTTATCCTTACTAAAATTCATGCTACCAGCTCCCACAGGCCTTCCAATATATTACTCCCCTTCAAATGAATCACTCCCTATTCTAGTACCTCTATGCATGAACTCTGCACATCGGTATAGCATAAACTAGCTCACTATTGTAACTCTTTCTATGCCTTTCTGCTATACTGTGAGCTATTTGAAGACAAATACTATGTTTTATATTTTATATTTTTCATTTCCATAACTATATTATACCTGAAGTGAGTGTGGTGAATGCCATGAGTTGTTTTGAAGATCGTGCTGAAACAAAGTATTCTCTCATTGCTCAGATAATGAGCTTCACATCTCTCTACCTTCTGCGAAAGGCATTGTGCTTTTCTTATCTCTCCATCTGCTCCATCCTGGTTCCTCAGTCTCAGTCTACCTTTTAAGTTTCCAGAAATTGGAGTAACTTCTTGAGAAGGTTCAGACTCTTTGTCCTTTCTCCTCTTTCTTTACAGGCTCAGAAACAGAAATTGCCACACCTGTTTCTCCCTGCTCTTTCCCCTCTTTTCTGCTTCATCTCCCCATGTCCTGTCGTCTCCCTGTTTATTTTATCACTCTCACTCCCAGTCTTAGTCTCCTATCCCACACCTGCTTCTCCCTTTGTGCAGTACACTCACCACACCTGGTTTCTCCCAGCGACTCTCACACACTTCAGCGTTGTAGTGAATTGCCTCAGCCGTATTCTTTATCTTACTATGTTGAACAATGTCTGGGAGTGTGGGTGGGATTTGGGGTACGGGAAAGGTGAGCACAGGTGTCCAGCCTCTCATTGCCAGAGCCCCATGGGGGAGCCTCAGTGAGAATAGTTAAAAGCCTATTTTTCTGCCCAGCAGGAGTACAGTGATGACCTTTGAACTGCAGCAGGAATGGAAAAATCTCTCCATCTCTAGCATCCAGTTCTGCTCTTACAGCCCATGAAACAGGTCCTGCTCCACCCTACACTAGTCTTGAATTCATAGACCTGGTAGATCCTAATGATCTGTCATGCCCTGACCTGTCTGCTCTTGGGCCATTACTACAATCCCTCCCCAGCCTTTTGTTCAGAGAGTAGATAATGAGCCCCAGAGTGGCCCCAGCTCAGTCCTCAAGAGACACTTTCTGGTTTTGATGTTTATCTTTGTTTTGACTAATTGCCATCAGCTTAGTGAGATACCACATGGTGTTAATGGCACTAAGGTCACAGATTTCACCTCTGTAGGAATCACTTAGTCACTTTGCTTTGCATACTCAGGCTTTGTCCTGAAATAACTCAAGGACTACCTGGGCTTCAGAATGAGCGCTTATCCTTGTTATGATTTAATCCCCATATCTGGCCACATGTGCACACTGTTACCTACAGCCAAATCTCTCAGAAATGCATCAGCTAGCTGAAGAGTGAAAAGCCCCTCACTCTTCAGGCCTGCTTGTTTTGACTCTTTCTTTGTCTCTCTTCCTTATACTTTGCACTTTCGCCTTTTTCCTTCCATATCTCGTTCTTAGTAAATACCTTATTTGCTGATGGATCAAATATCACCAGACACACCCACTTGCCTTCCCATCTTGTAGGTTTTTGGCACATCCTGGACATAATCAACCCAAATCTCTGTCAACAGCTTGGGCATTCATTGTGCACCATGCCATGCACTGCTCTTCCCCTCCTTCAGATCTTTCTGGGGGGTGTTTTTGTTCCTGTAATCCTGCAGCAGACCTGGGCAACCAGATCCCAGATCACAGATTTATCCTGGCTCATCCCTGTCACTTCCATACTCCCTTTCAGGAGACGGTGCATTAATCTTTCTATCCCCAGGGTACAGCCAAATGTCTCCTGGATTCAGGTTACAGTTTCCCTCCTCCCACTTCCTTCTAGATAATTCCAGTCGGTGTTATCTATTGGAACTGCAGGCTGCCCTCAAACTTACCAACTGATATTTAACCCCATAGTTAATGGGGCAGTGGACATTGATAAAATTGGCCTCAGTGTAACTGGCTCCCCATTGAACAAATTTCAATGGCCTCTCTATAAACCTCTCCCTTAACTAACTAACTACTTGAACTTTTGAGTTGTTTCCACAAAATGGTGGATTTTCTGCACGATGAAGGAGCTAAAATTATGAAGATCCCTGGGCAGACTTCCTGACAAGATTCACTATCCCTGACAACCTGCCCCAATGTACCATAGACATCAAGACCTGCCCAGGGAACATGGCTCCTCCTGCAAAAGCCCGTGATGTCCCTTAGTTGGGGAGACGGATTTGAGGCAGCTTCTTTCAGTTTCTTGACAACTACTAAAAATTCCTTTTTTTCCTTGGCAATCCTTGTTGTCTCAATCATTAGATCTTCATGCAACAAGTAACTGTTTTGAAACCCCCTTGCAGTTTCAACAACATTACCTCCTCAGAACCTCCACAATCCCATAATCAGGTCATGTCTTAGGCTCCCTATTCTTTTCTATGTACCATTCCCTTCATCACCCTGGGACCCAAGGCTTTCTTTCCTCTGATAGGGCACCTATATCTATCTGTTCTATGGTGTCCTTGACATCCAGGTTGGTAATTTATTAATGGGAGAAATAAGTCTGTCCTAACAGGTTAGAGGGAGGGACAGAATTAAACTATCCCTGGATGCTGTCTATTCTCAGATCAACAAGTGTGTTGTCTGATATTATATTTCAGGAGGCCACAGTATGATGCTGTGGAAATCAGATGTAGACCAGTCTTGGTGAAAATATCCACTTTGCTACTTTCTCACTATAAGGCTGTAGACAAGCTACTCCACATCGATGAGCTTCAGTCTCTTAATCAGTAAAAAGAGCCCAAATATAAAGTTAATGGAGTGCTTAGCACAATGCCTAACTCCTATTATTTACAATATTTGCTCATCAATATCAGTTTTCTAGTTTCTTCCCTTTGCTGTCTAAAATGGGTTTCACTCAACAGATCATTTCTGAGCACCTGCTGTATGCCAGGTATTGTTCTAGGCTGCAGTAGTAAACAAGACAGTTAAGACTTCTTTTGCGGATCTAGCATTCCAGAGGGAGTGACAGAAAATAAATGAGTAAACAACGATGATAATTTCAGATGGCTCTATATAAGGTCTATGAAATAAACAGAAAGGGCCATAGGATAATAAATGGAGAGTGGCTGAATTTTATAGGAATGATAACATATCTGGAGAGGGAATATTTAAGTTGAGACCTAAATACTGATAATGAACTAGCTATGTGGAGATATGGAAAAAAATGTGTCCCAGAGCAGTACCCAGGCAGTGAGACAAGACTAAGCTTGGCATTTATGAGGAACAGGAGGGTGAACGATGTACTTGTAGTTAAAGAAAGGAGGGAAAATTACAATAAGAAGTAATTGGAGATATTTGCAGGACTATGTGCTGTCATGAGGCATGGCTAGGAATTTTTATTCTAAGTATATGAGAAGACATAAGGGTTTTTTTTAAAAGCAGAGGAGTGTAAAGATGTGACTTGTGATTTTAGAAATTTGCTTCCACCTGCTATGCAGAGTAAGAATGGACTGTGACAGACAAAAATGGAAGCAAGAAGATCATTTAATGGAAATCTTTCAAAGCAATTAATAGTGGAGGAAAAGTGACTCCTTTTGCCTCTCAAATCAAATATGTTTCTACATTTGTATGTGACACCACCATCCTTTTATATATCTGAACAGAAATTACAAAGTTATATTCTCTGACCAATCATTAAATATTTACCAAGTTCTGCTAATTCTCTATGATGCTATTGATAGTGCAGCTTTTCCTTCTGTCCTGTTGTCTCGACCTTCATTTATGCTGTGTTAACCACATTGTGTCTCCTATTCTCCATTGCCGCCTCATCTTTTAAAGAATATGTCTGATCATTTTATTTTCTTCTGCAGAATTTTTCCATTGTTCATTCCCCATCCCTTGGATAAACTTCAAATTATTAAGGCATTCAAGGATCCTAATGCATTTATCATAAGAAGTGAGAGATAGAGGTTAAGATATTGCAAGTGAGCTGTTCCGCATGTTAATTATATGAAACAGTATTGAAGGAGTGATTACGTGATATAGGGATGAATTTTATTTAACTTAAGGAATTCAACATTGTGAGAGACTATGGCATTGGGAGCATAATCTGCATTAATATTAAATTGCTCTGGGACTATATAGATGAATGATAAGTAAATAAGAGAGCTTAGAATATGAGCCTCATTTTATATGAGCATTTCTTCCTTACCTAGCCATGGTGACCTTCAAGATTCAGGAAGTCCAGAACATGCCTAGGACAGTGAGGAGCCCTTGCTCTTTTATTTCTATGCTAAGTAATTACTACAATCTAATTCTTACAATTACACCTGGAATCTGGGACAATTTCCAATGTGAGATCCCCTGTTCCCTTCTGAACAATGAGGATGATAATTACCATGTCCACCTCACAGGATTACATTTATAGGATTTATAAATGTTATAATGATTATATTATGAGATGAATATAGTAATTATAACTAATAAATCTCAGCATTAATATAAGATGTTATTATTGCTGATGCTATTATTATTATTGATGGGACAGGTAGGAACAGTAGCTTCTGAAGGTGATAATTAGATATTGTGGCATATTTATTGACTCTTGGTTGATTGAGATAATGGTTAATAAATTCCTGAAGGAACTTTTGCTTCCATTTTACACAGGGCATGATTTATAACTAGACTTATTAGATTGACATTGAAGACTAAAAAATGCAGGTGAAATATCAGAAGAAATTTATTTATCTGGGAATTGTTTCAACTTTAGAATCCCATTTGAATGGGAAAATCATAGAATCACTTTTCCTTGAGTTTAGTTGCTGTTGTTAGTTTTCTTGTGTTTTGAGAAAAATAAGGGCAAGCATCATGTACTCAGGATACAGAAACAGTGAGATGGCTAAGAGATTGTAATTGCATAGTAAGTAGCCTCTGGAACTTCCCAACCCCTCAAACACACACACACACACACACACACACACACACACACACACACACACACACTCGCCCACACAATTTCCTAATAGTCTCCTCAATACTATCGTATTCCCCAGAAATGAGAATCTAGGGAGTGATTTGACAGCCCTGGAAAGACCTCTTGGGTCTTGAACCTCTGGGAATAACTGTGTTTGTGGATCTGTGAAACTCCCATGGCACAATAAGGAGAGGAATGCTGGAGAGGCTCAGGGCATAAAAGTCCTCAAGGCGTAGTGATGATGGTTTTTCCAGGTGAGCCTCATGCTGCTTAAGAATCTTCTTCTTGCTGGGGTTCCTCTCAGCAACCAGGTAAATTTCAGAGTAAAACCAGAGGATACAGTTTGTCTGTGGAGAGAATATGTTCAGATATTATTATTAAAGTCTCTAATTGACTTCCAGTCACTCCCTTCTGTGCCCCTTTTCTTCCTTGTCCTTCATTCCCCAACCCAAGCACCTGTGTCCTCTGTGTTGTCATCTTTCCCCCTCCCATCTGCTTTAAGGGGAAGATGTGAAGTCAACAGCCTTCTTTAACATAATGGCATATAGGTGACCCCTGTCTAAGAGGTGGGTAGGTATCTGATACTCTGCAGTGAAGGCATTGTCTTTGAAGGTAGGAGGCTCCCAATCACTGGAACTAAAGTAAGAAGAAGGTAACTGTCACCTATAGAATACTGCATGCATATCTCTATGTTGGTTAGACATTGAGTCTTTAAAATCCCTTCATCAAGAACATAGAATGATTGAAGTTTGGGAATGGTCCTTTTGAGAGAAGCATTTGTGCCTTTATCATCTGCTGAGGGGTGTTTACAGTTAATCTCTGCATCAGGAGGGCTTTTACCCCTGTTTCCTCAGGTCCTCACTGCCCATCACATGTCCCAGTATGATGAAGGGAAAAACTATTGTTTAAAGACCAGTCCCAGTCTGATTGTAGTATTCCCAAGTGTCCTGGAATGCCTAGAAACCTGGAAGTTTTCCTGCTACTTATAGTAAATGAAAGTTTGTTTTTTGTTTCTGGTATTCCTGCAATAGAGAGATTGCATAATTTATTTTATTTTCCACCTATTCCTTCAATCTAGGATCTATAATGAGGTCACATAACTTGTGGGAGCCTAGGGGCAGATACAACACACTTACACAGTCATTTTTCTCCTAAGTGTGGCAGTGTAGACAGCAGAGTGTCCAGACTAGAGAAGACTTTCAAAGGCAGAACTTGGGGTCAAAGACTCAAGTCCCATAGAATAGATTTGCACTCTGCCTATTTTTCTAGATGCTCCACAACACAGGTAAATAATGAAGTCTGAGGATCCATGTCAGGGAGCAGGGGTCTTGGGCAGGAGACGCAGTGTTGACTTTGTATTCCCTAAGTGAGCCCCCAAGCTCCCACTGTACCTAGTTGTGATTTTCCTCAATGAGGCTATGCGCTCCCCCTCACCAGACCCCCCTTTTCTCATCTGTGTTGCAACTGACAAGGTATTTGACCCAGGGAAGGTTATTTTCCTTATCTAGGCTTCAGGTTTTTTATTAGTAAAATGTAAAATAGATCAATTTTTGTCTCTGCCATTTTTTGAATTTGTTTTTTTTTTTAAATTCCTTTTCTCTTCTCTCCTTCTCTCCTCCCACCTTCTTTTCTTCTCCCTTCTCTCCCTTGCTCAACTTTTTCCTCATTCCTACTTTTATTACAATTATTTGTGAAACTTAATAAGCAAATTTTCCCTCAAAATTTACGAAGACACACAAAAAAACTAAGACAACAGTTGATTGGAAGGATAGAAAGTGTATGTTGGCAATCTAATAGGCTACGTATTTGAACTAGCAGTCAGCTGTTTCAAGAGACAATATAAGATAAATCTTACGTCCTCCATAAGTGCAATGAAAGGAAATGGATATTTTACAGAAATAAATAAGATACCCTGGATAACACTGGAGGAAACATGATCAGAAATCTTTCAAAGAGGATTTTTTGGGAGATTTGGAAAAAAACTTATAATATGATGTTTGAATAGTCATGAGAAGGCTCAGCCAGATGTATACATAGAGAGAAGGCCTGGGGGTGGGATGTTTGATACTTACAGAGCAGAAGGTAAATTGTTTAAAAAAAATACAAAGTATACATAATTAAATGTGATTCTTCTTGAAAGAAGAGAATCTGTCAGTTTCACTTTCAATGATTACAAAGAACTCTGACTAAAAAGCCCAAACAAACAAAAAACAAGAAAAAATAAACAAATATCCAATATCAATATTGAGAGTATGTGAATAGCAAAACTTTTTTATTCCAAGTAACCATAATCAGAAGAACACATTTTTCCTCTAGGACCTTTACACTTTAATCCACACACTGGTCCTGTGGAGTAGGTGTTGTTTTTGTCCACATATTACCCATGTAGGGGCTATGCTGAAGACCGGGGGAGTTGGGATCTAAAGACGGGATGTGTGGATGTGGAGTCTGTGCTTTTAACACTACATTGCCTCTTAGTCAACTTGATTCCAATCAATTTATGAAAGGAACTGATAAGTGTCCTATGTTTGAGGGCTTTTCAAAGAGAGTGTGTTCTACCTGTGGCTGGCAATCATGCCCAAAGTTGAGTGACTCCATCAAGGGGCCTGGGGCCTTTACTGTTCTGGCACTATGAGCATACCTTCCAGATCTCCACTGAGGCCTCCATACTGACTTAGTCAGGGTATAACATGATCACTGTGCCTTAGCACTAAGAGATTGCCAAATAATCCTGATCCTCAAAAAGTCTTTAGGTGAGCCCTGGGTCTCTTACTTTCTTTTGGATTATTCTAAAAAAGAATGGCTGTTGTTGCTTTCCCAGGTATAATTTACTTCCCCTTATACTAAGATTTCACTAATGTAGAAATGATAAACACATTTCATTTTACATGATTGAAGTGGTTGTCTGTGGTTCTTTGGTTGAGAATGACTCTAAGGCTACATCCAGCCTCAGGGAGAGTGAAAAGGCACCATGCTCAAACAGAGGTGTAGGCACGTGCTCTGGGTGTTTCCACCCCTGCCCTCCATACATGATCTGTCACCTTCATAAGAGTCCTGGGTATAGGGAATATATGATGGGTAGGGATGGCATCCTTTGTGGGTAATCAAATAATTCATATTTTATATTACTCCTGTATTTATATTAACTGGGTTATTATGTCCTCGGTCTCTGACTCAACAACTTATAAGATATTGATTAGAAAGAGGGAAGAAAGGACAGGAGAGGCAGAGGATGTTTTACCTAATGGGTTGGTACTACTGTGTGTACTTTAAACTAAATATGACTTATTTTTACTTGGGTGAGTAATTTTCCCCCTGGTCAGTGGAAAGCTTCTCAGCAGGATACACTCTGGAGTAGTAATTTCAGGGATTCCATCCTCTCTTAGACTTTGCCGCCCCCTTACGTGCACACCCATGTGGAAATAGAATGGCTCCATCCCTTGGGAAGTGAGAGTCTAACATATTGTTAATCTCTGCCACTGTATTTTTAGGACACCACTCGTCAGGATCCCACAAGTTCCCTTCCCATGCTGATTTCACACTGACATCATGGCAGATAACCACTCCCACTTCCAACATCTTTACTTTGTCTTAACTGGAATTCCAGGGCTTGAGCAAAAGTATTACTGGATGGCATTCCTGCTGGGTGCTATATATGCCATTGCCCTCTTTGGCAATGGTATCATCATCTCTACCATCAAGTCTGAATCTTCCCTGCATATCCCCATGTACTACTTTCTGTGCATGCTGGCTTTGGCAGACATGGGACTTGCCCTTTGTACTTTGCCCTCTATGCTAGGCATATTCTGGTTTAAGTACAAGTCCATTGCTTTTGATGCCTGTCTTGTTCAGATGTATTTCATCCACACCTTCTCAGCCATCGAGTCTGGTGTGCTGGTGGCAATGGCCTTTGATCGGGTTGTGGCAATCTGGAGCCCCCTCAGGTATAGCACCATCCTAACCAGTGGTGTAGTCTGCAAAACGGGAATCGTCATCTTGTCAAGGGCAGTCTGTGTCGTCTTCCCTGTGCCTTTCCTTATCAAGCGGCTCCCCTTCTACCACTCTAACATCTTGTCCCACTCCTTCTGCCTCCACCAAGATGTCATGCGCCTTGCCTGTGCCAGCACCCACGTCAACAGTCTCTATGGCCTCATCGCTGTCATTTTCACCAAGGGTTCTGACTCCCTCTCCATCCTCCTCTCCTATGTGTTCATACTCCGAACAGTGATGGCTATAGCCTCAGGGGCGGGCCGGCTGAAGGCACTCAACACCTGTGTTTCACACATTTGTGCTGTACTCATCTTCTACGTGCCACTCATTGGGGTGACTGTCATTCATCGCTTTGGAAAGCACCTGTCACCACTGACTCATGCCCTCATGGCAAATGCCTACCTTCTTGTACCTCCTGTGCTGAACCCCATAGTCTATACTGTGAAGACCAAGGAAATAAGGAGAAAGATCATCTGGATATTTCTTCGGACCAAGATTACTGCGGAAGGTTAGGGTTGGCCAGTTTGAGAGAGGAAGAATCTGTTTTGTAAAAGCTCAGTTATGACCAGGAGAAATAAAGATATATTTATTTATGTATTTATATTTTACATTTTTATGTGTTATTTGAATTGGGCAGAAAAAGATTTCCCTGCTCACAGAGAATACTTACTTTCCTTGTGTCAAATTGTCTTTTGCCTAGTTCAGAAAGTGCAGCATCCATAAGAATTGTTTGATGTTCTGTCCTGTAATTACACATTTAAGGCATATAACAGCTGAAGGTAGCGAACATTACTAATTACATTTTTAAATAACTCTTTTGAACAGAAATAGACCATGGGTTTTTAATGCCCTTAAGTTCATTAAATTAATTTAACATTCCAGTTCAAGAGTTAGGAGTGAGCCTAGTAGGAGAGAAACAAATTGTACTCATTAAATAATAAGAGAATACCTGGGGAGAATGCATTAAATTAATGCACATTTTATTAAAATAAATTATCAATCAGAAAAATAAAAAGAATCAGAAAATTTTAAAAAATTCAGAATTAAGAATATGAATGTGTACGAATGAGCACGGGGCCAGCATTGTTGTTGAACAAAGACTGAGGGTGAAAGCTCTTCCATATGAAAGCTATGTGATGCTGCATATTCTCTTAATTTCTCTTACCATTGTTATGAAATTAAATTTAATCAGAAATTTAATAGTGCTGTGCAACTATAGGAAGTATTCAAGAACATTGAATGTAAGACAGTAAGAGAACTCATGTTTATGGATTATCCACTAAGTAAAAGACACAGTGCCAGATCTCTTATCTTATTTGATAATCACAGCACCCTAATGAGGGAAAGTGATATGCACCATTTTCAAATGCATCTATCAATGTACAGAGCAACTGATTTGTTGGCCAAGGATTAGCCAGGCAGATTTCCTGAAGAATGTTGAACACCATCTATACCGTAGGAGATAGATATATAGATGTGTTAGGCAAAAAGGTAGTGAAGAAACTCATAGGAGTGGCTTAAAGAATTATAATCAATTTTACTTGAAGGCAAACTAAGTATAGGAAGCAGAAAAAACAAAGGTGCAGGTGTACACTGAGCTACCAGTATCCGTTTACATGGTGGGAATGATTTTCCTAAAGTATTTATGGTTTGTTGAAATCTAACAGAACAGATTCTTTGAGACTTGAATGTCATTATCTATGACTCAAACCGGGTGACAATTTTAGAAGTTTGTAAGACTAACAAAATAAGATTTCGTGCACAAGAAAAGACTGTTTCCATTTAAATACTGCTTACATGTATATGAAGCCTGATGGAATTTATTTTGATAGTTACTTTCTTAGATAGATTCATAAAAATAAACTTTATTATTCTTTTCTTAAATCTACAAGAAATAAAAACACATTTCAGGCACCTCAAAATAATATAAGCATAAAATATAATTTAACTCTTCTGGACTTTGTGGGGAGACTTGAGCTCTGCCATGCCTGGAGGGCCTTGTTAAGAGTTAGCCAACCTTATCACAGCCCTGAGTCTGGAGCAGGAAATACAACCCTAGAGCTAGCTGTTCCTGTTGTTAAGAGGCTGGACCTAGAGCTACTTTCTCCAATGTTGGGGGAAAGGTCCTAGAAGCAGTGTAATGCAGCCACTGTTGTTAAGGGATGAACAAGACTCTTTGAGGACTTTTAGATCTTGGGTGTTTTCATCCACAGGGGATGCTTGAAATTTGGGTGATAAAATTTAGAAGTATTCTAAATCATACTCCACATCTTAGAGAAAAAGAGAAATGTTCCTCATAGTTGCTATCTTTGGTGCCTTAAGTACATAAATGTGGCCTCAGAAACAAACACAATGGTGAAAGAGTTTGTGTGTTTCCCCATATCCCCTTTCTGCCTTCTGTGCTGTCCCTTTAAGGGTGAAGAAGGTAGCTACAGCAGTAGCAACACCTGAAGTATTAGTAATAGTTACAGTACCAACTACTAATCACAGTAAATAGTGTTTTTGTGGATTAAGGTACTTTAAGATAAGGAGATTATCCTGGCTTACTTTTGTGAGCCTAATGTAATCACAAAGTCATTTAAACATGAAAGATGGAGGCATGGGCATCAGTATCAGAGTGATGTGATGCGATATAAGATCGAGTTGAATCTTCATTGTTGGCTTTGAAGGGATCAACCAGCCAAGAATGTAGGAAGCCTCTAGAAGCTGGAAAAGGTAAGGAAATGTTCTCCCCCAGGACCTCCTGAAATACATCCCTGCTGAAACCTTAATTTTAGCTCAGAGAGACCCATTTCAGACTTCTGACTTCCAAAACAGTAGGATAATAAATTTGTATTATTTTAAACCATCAAGTTTGTGGTGATTTGTTACAATAGCAATAAGAAACTAATACAGGGATTGATGTTGAAAATTAAAAAAAAACAAAAGTGGGTTTTGTGCACTGATAGAAATGCTTCTAAACTCACCTCCTAATTCTTTCCATTTGAATTCATCCTTAGACTCTAGGCAGTCAGCTCAGGTGGAAAACCATTGTCTACTGTTCAAAATGCCATGTCCACTGTTTTATAAACAAAGAGGTATAACTTTAGAAAATAGAAATCACTAGTTAGAGGTGGAAAGAGATACAGGCAATTCAAAATGATATATGGTCCCAAAATGCATTGCAACAGACTTTAGGATGTGATGTCATCCCATTTATGTATCTATAATATATTTTCATAGATAAGCATCACACATCAGTGGGCATTTGAAAAATGCACACATAGATATATGGGCATGGATGTGTATCCACTTTCACGTAAGCATGCACTTCCATATAACCTACACAGATAGATGTGTATGCACACAAAGATATGCATATTCACAACTCTACACAGCAACGGAAATAAATTCACACATCTCTAAATACTTGTGTGCATACTTTATTACTCAAATGTTGACCCATTCACTATTATGACTTGTATAATGACTTAGAT
Organism: Indri indri; assembly: GCA_004363605.1. Lineage (NCBI taxonomy): Eukaryota > Metazoa > Chordata > Mammalia > Primates > Indriidae > Indri > Indri indri. Next base: position 12,993 of record RJWJ010016791.1, on the reverse strand, counting down.
AATTTTTAACACACTTACAATCTCATAGTATTGCATGTATTTAGATCCATATAACTTTATCTGCACACTGTATATTCATATATACACGAAAACTACGTGTAGAGTCAAATTCAGACCATAGCCTGTTTTTGTACAAAACTGTGGGCTTTTAAAAAATATTTTTAAAGGGTTGTATTAAAAATAAAAAGGGAGAGAAGGAAAAGCTTAGAGATGGTATGTGCCTGAAAATTATGAAATATTTGCTTTCTGGTCATATAGAGAAAAAGGTTGTTGACTGCTAGATTAAAAAATTATACATGCAAGTGCACACATGCTTACACACAATCATGGTAGCAGAGATGAATGGTGGGACTGGGTCAACAGGAACTTAAAATTTAGGAAAAATGTTTTACCTCTTTCATGAAAAATACAAAAACTAAAACACACGAAGCAAATACACAAATGTTTAAATTTTTCCACCAGAATTATGCAAATACAGGTGTTACTCTCTGTATTTTTCTATATTATTTTCTTTCCTCATCTCAGCTGTCTCACTGAACATCACTCCCAGAACCACAGGCTCCAACCTCAGCTAGATCTTCAGTACCAAACGCCACTTATCAGACTGGACAGTAGCCTGAGGCAGGGCAGTGTGAGTGAGTGCAGCACCTCAGGGAGCCAAGGAAGGGCTCCTCTGACACCAGCTGTTATTACTTAGGTGATCAGCCGCCAGCAGGAAGATCATCATAAGTGGTGAAAACAAATGGCCAGGCATGAGCCTTTGTCCTTTCATGGAAAGTCTCTGAGCATTTCTTGGCAAAGGTAAACAGGAGGTTACATCCAGATGGAAGAAATTAGAGGGTGATGGGTGGACATAGAAAGGTATGAAGGAGAAGAGAAATAGTAGCTAGATTTTCTTTCTACCGCCAATGTTTTGAAAGGCCTTCTGCCTCAAGCTGACCTGAGTTAAGAGCTATAGAGGAGATTTAATGGTTATGTATGGATATGTCACAGGGAGAAGAGAAGTGTTAAGGCTGGATGAGGAGAAAACACTTTCTCCTTACAGTACTGAGTGTCCCAGTTTTTCAAATGTGGTTAATGCTTTCTTGACACACCACAACTGCCATTTGTATGTGCTTTAAGCAAACAGCACCTTTCTGTGCAATTGCTACTGGCCCTGCTCAGAATGGTCACAGCTCTTTCCCCTTCTCTCACTATTATATTGATCTATCTTTACATAAATATAAGGCCACCCTTATGGTACCACGGACAGTTGGCAATTACATTTTGTAGGGTCCCTGTCTAGATAAATGATTTCATTAAAACTGCTTAAAAGTCCACTAGCCCATAAAAGGTATAATTATTTATGGATGAAGTTTTAGAATAATGGATAGATACGAGCTTTTGTTTTATTAGTTTGCTGGGACTGCCATACTAGACTGCCACAAATAGAATGGGTTAAGCAACAGAAATTAGTTGTGCTGCAGTTCTGTCTTTTTGTTGACCGTGAGGGAGAATCTGTTCCATGTGCCTCTCCTAGTTTCTGGTGGTTTGCTGGAAACCTTGGCATACAGATGCACCACCTTGATCTCTGCCTTCACATCCACATGGCATTCTCACCATGTGTGAATCTGTGTGATCAAATTTCCCCTGTAGATAAGGACTTCGGTCATGCTGGATTATGATCCCATCATATTCCAGTATGAACTCATCTTAATTTAAATACTTGTATCTTCAATGACCCTATTTCTAAATAAGAGCACATTCTTAGGTATGGGGAGTTAAGGCTTCAACATTTGAACATTGAGGGGGACACAATTTAACCCATTAATTGTCCAATCAGGACACATACATTTTCTTCTTTGTTTTTTTGAGTTTTTCTTGTTGCAGGGACTAAGCCAGTCATTGCAATGTTGATATCAACAATATTCTCTCTGAAATTGGAGTAAGAAGCGAAGAGGCAGGAAAAAGCCACCCCATGTCCCCCTTCCACAGGTCAAAAATGAGGAGCTTTAATCTTCGCCATCAGTCCTGGAAGTTCTGCTTCCAGAGGAGATGCTAAAATTAAAGAAAAAATGTATCATTAATTTTTATATTAGATTCATGTTGCATGTATGTGTGTGTGGGCATGTGTGTGTGTATATATATATATGTATATACATATACACACACCCATATGTATGGAATCAATGACATGGAAGAACATGGGACATGGGATGAGTAAAAGGACTAAAAATATGGATGTTATAGTTAAAGGGCAGGATGCTCAAAAATTTAGTGGTCTAGTAGCTCTGATCTGTGACAAGGTCTAGGCCATGTCCATAAGTGATTGGCTGAGACATTGTGGAGAGAAAGATGAACAGTGAGGGTATGAATGTGGCCCAGCTTTCTACCTAGATATATTGAAGTATCCCAGAATTGCACGTCAATATCCTTGACAGCATTCCCTTCTATCAAAGCTTTCTTTCTAAACATGCTTCTTGCCCCATACTTATAACTTTACAATTGAAGATTGGTGTGCCTGTAGGTTTATAGTAGCAAACCTTATCTGGGCTCCCAGTACAGCTCAGAAATCCTTGTACATTCTAAGGGAGACTGGGCTTCAGGGGAGGGATGTAAGCCATGTTCCTAAGTTTTCAATGCATCCTGCAGAGGTACCAGCTTTGGAAATACTGAAATGATGAGGGGCTTCTAGGAGGGTCAATCAGAAGAATACGGACATTTCTACTACACACTCCTTTCAGCCTGCCATCCTCCACTAAACTTGAAAAGTCGTGTGGTTGGCTTGAGGAGTGCTTTCTTCAAGGGCCTTGGTGTCATGTCTGTTGGAGCCACTGAGTCATTTGGGACTGTAGAAGAGTCAGAGATGAGGAAATACAGGTCCTACCCTAGATGGGACATTCTATGTGGGGAGAAAAGTGCCTCTAAAAAAAGAATAAGAGAAAAGAAAGCTAAAGGACTGAAGTTTGATCTGCTTACATCGTGCTGAGCACTTCACCAACCCAAGTTAAAAGAAACAAAGAAAAAAAGTTTGCAACCTGAGATGAAAACAAAATTTCAATGTACAATGTCAGCTTAATCCCCCCAAATAATAAAACCTTGAATATTTCCTGGAAACCTGGACTCTCTAACAAAAACAATTGTATTTCTGATTTTGTAATACTGATATCTAAAAATAAATTATGATCTTGTGACTATGGTGATCATAATCTACCATAAGTACATCAAGGTAAACCTGATAACCCTGGTGATTTTTGTGTTATTTTTCTCCATTTATATGTACGTCAGGTTTTGTATTTTGTGAGGCATGTCTTCTGAAGTTTGACAGCTTTGCATTCTGTTCACATAACTCTTTATTTCTGTTTATAAATGCTTATTTCTCAAATCTTCCTTTGACATCTCATCAAACATCAGATTAAAAAAAGAATTAGGAAGTGCTGAGAAGAAATGATTGCAAGAATACCAGCAGGTATATATAGAGACTGAGAGAGAGGAAGCTCCGTGTGGGCTTTAACTGTTCGGGTTGAGTGAAGAGGGTCTTCCAGCCTCACAAAGTCTCAGAAATGACTTTAGACCATCTCCATTGGAATTCCTTTGCCTCTTTGGATAACACCCACTCAGAAATGGGGGTCTTGGAACCATGCTTACCTCAGTAAACCCTGAAGCAGTGATAGAGGGTCAATATCCTCATCAAACCCACACTACTTGTAAATACGTACTCCTATGCATACGCACTGATATGCAACCTCACACTTTCAGGCAGGTAGCTAGGCCTGTGCCTTCACAAAACATGTATATTCAATGACCTTTCACTCAAAGCTTGATGGTAGCACACTAATTACACATACTTAAAATAAATGATTATTTACGCTTTCACATATACACATACTTATACAAACACATACTCAAATTCAAATGCAAATTCATCTCATCTCTTATGCATGTATTTATTAATATAGCCCTCAGATATACACACCAACTTATATGACTTATCAACATACTTTCATATTGCACAAAATATCCTCTCAAGTGTAAACATGCACACTCTAACAAAAATATATGCATACAGATGAGCTCACACTCATGTAATTTCAATAATACATTTGAAATAATGTATTTATTTTAATACTTTTGAAAGCTTGCACGAGCTTTCAAATCCCCTGCCTTCCCATCTGTGCATACAGAGGAGAAAGGAAAATTAGGGGTTAATGCTTCCAGCTTTGGTCTCCAGTCACAGAGGAAGCCAGTGCGCATATGAGGCAGTGGGGCTCAGGGGTAGTGAGAGCACTAATGCTCTGGGAGGGAAAGGCTAGACAGTCCTTTAAATAGGCCCTGATCTGAAGCCTCTGCTAAAGGCTGAATTTCAGGAGCTTGTTAGAACTGCTTATGGTCATGCTCTGCTTGGTCAAATATAGAGAAGAGTACAGGGTGAGTGATTTACTGTGTCTGAGTCACCTCTTCCCTTTCCAGAGCAGCAGGACTCAGAGGCTGCAAGAAGCAGGAAGGCCAGGCAATGCACTCTGCAGAATGGCCTGACTCACTGGGAGCTTCAAGGTCCTGGGATCTAGGACCATGGGGCTTGGTTCTGAGATGGCGAGAAGACTCAGTGCTCCTACTGTGTCTGTTGTCCAGGAGACCTTATGGAGGTAAGAAGACTGCCTCCACACACAGCACCTCTGTGAAGGAGGTTGGCACTGAACCTCACCCTGCTCCAGCAGTACTGCTCTACCACTCATTTTCAGATACTCCATCATGAGAAAGGAGAGTCTGGATTTCCCTGAAGCTATTCCTTAGTAAGATAGCAACCTATTTTATTTTTTATCCCTTCACTGGGTTGAGCAACACAGCTGACTGATGGACTTATTAACTATTTCCACATAATAGGTGGAATAATTGTGGTTCCAGCAGAGCCAATAAGTAGTATTGCTCGACTTAAACCCATCCTCACAGATAAAAGCTGAGCTCTCCTTAGTGGGAGAACATGGTTCTTGGAAATATTTTTCTGAGCCAAAAATTAAGCATTGGTTTTACAACTTTGATTTTATTTTGGGGAACAGAAAAACTGAATCTAAAGTTAAAAGTTTGATTACCCTAGATATAATATTTGAAAAGGACATGACAACTTCAGCTTTTAGTATGTTTTATGCTCATAAGAGTTTTAGCCTATGAGATAATAAAAAATAACATACTTAGTAGCAGTTTAGGGGAGGAAGGAGTATTGGGCAAGAAGGGAAATTATATTGTTCTTATTTTTCCTACCTTTTAGAGAATCCTACCTTTTTCCTACCTACATAATAGCTATAGGTTTGCTCAGAACAAATACTGCTACCTTGAATATGGTGAAAATTCAAAAACACACTTTATCTGGGCTCCGGGGACTCTGCTCTATCCCTTTTTGCCTGGAAAAGTAGGAAAAAGAAGAACAATGTAAATCAACACTACAATGGCTGAATTGACTACTTGCAACAGAAACTATATGACCTATAATTCCTCAAATTTTTATGATCCGACTTTTTACAGAAAAAAAGTTTGCTAACCCCTAATCTAGTAGGAGGTTACACTAAAGATAATACATTTAATTACAGGTATACAACCTGTCACTCAGTTATTTTCCAGCCCAAAACCTCGTGGTAACGAATTTAAAGTCAAAGATAACTCAACGTCTACACATAAACTGCCCTACTGGCTTCTTACCCTGAGAAGTTACCCAAGTAGCTTAACAGAAGCATAAAAAGACCTGTGGGAAAGTTTGAAAAAAGTGAGTTTTTAGTTGTAAAGAATGCAGGGGCAGGGATTACTATTTGTCAAGACAGTTTTCCCTTAGCAGATTCTACTTTCAAGAAAAATGCTGATTCTTGAAAAATAGCTACACTTGTGGCTAGTATGATGTACCCCATTTTGATGACATAAATATGAATAAAGAATGAAGACTATCATCATTTAATGCTGCAAGATTTTATTTATAAATACAGCTGAAGTCATTCCAGTTTATTGTTAAACTCAATGGCTCTATTACCTAATTGCCCCATTTAAAACACTTATAAATAATAATGACACTTGCTTTGATTGTTGTCACCTGCAGAGAGTAGATTACCTTCCCAACAGAAAACATATTAGCCACACTATGGTGTTGCCTTCATGGAACAACTCTTCTCATCCTGCATCCTTCATCCTGCTTGGAATGCCAGGACTGGAGAGTGCCCAATTTTGGATTGCCCTTCCATTCTGTGCCATGTATATTGTGGCTATACTTGGGAATATCACTCTCCTTCATGTAATCAGAATTGACCATACTTTGCATGAACCTATGTACCTTTTTCTGGCCATGCTGGCCATCACTGACCTGGTCCTCTCCGCTCCCACCCAGCCTAAGATGTTGGCCATATTCTGGTTCCGTGACCATGAGATCGAATATTATGCCTGCCTCATCCAGGTGTTCTTCATCCATACCTTTTCTTCGGTGGAGTCTGGGGTGCTCATGGCTATGGCCTTGGACCGCTATGTGGCTATCTGCTTCCCACTCCAACACTCCAGCATCCTGACCCCATCAGTAGTGGTCAAACTGGGGGCCGTCGTGCTGATGAGAGGGCTGGTCTTGGTGAGCCCCTTCTGCTTCATGGTCTCCAGGATGCCCTTCTGTGACAGCCACGTCATTCCCCAGTCATACTGTGAGCACATGGCTGTGCTGAAGTTGGTGTGTGCTGACACCAGAGTAAATCGTGGGTATGGGCTCTTTGTGGCCTTCTCTGTTGTTGGCTTTGATATGATTGTCATTAGTACATCGTATGTGATGATTTTGAGAGCTGTGCTTCGGTTGCCTTCGGGGGAAGCCTCCCTCAAGGCTTTTGGCACCTGTGCCTCCCATATCTGTGTTATCTTGGCTTTTTATATCCCAGCTCTTTTTACTTTTCTCACGCACCGTTTTGGCCATGATGTTCCCCAGGTGGTACACATCATGGTTGCTAATCTCTATCTCCTGGTGCCTCCCATGCTCAACCCCATCATCTATGGAGTTAGAACCAAACAGATCAGGGACAGGGTTGTGCAAGGATGTTGTGGGAAAGAACCCTGAGCCAAGGGTCACAACATCACCGCCACTGCTATTGCCCCATTAATCTGGAGGTGTAAATGAGTTTGACAAACTGTTACATGTCATCACAAAGCCAACTTGTAAACCACTGGTGTAGGGGTAAGAGGAACCATTTTTAGGATACCCAGAACAGAAGGTCTCTGAGAGTTGTGATGGATAGTAACCTAGTCGACCTATGTTTATCATCACAAGGAAGCAATAAAAATATTTTTACCTATTAAATCAGTGAATATTTTACAAGAATGTCACCTTCCACAAACAATTAATGTAAAAAAATGTTATTTTTACCTTATTGTTAGCAGTATAAATTTGGTAGACTTTGTTTAAAAGAAATTTAGAAATTTGCATCTAATAGTTAAAAAGTATGTATATTTTTCCCATCTGAGAATCCACAAAGAAGTCAAATTTTAGAAGCAAAAAATATATATGCTGTCATGCATAAAATCATTATTTATAAAAATACAACAAAAACATTTATATATTGTCCTATATGAAACCAGAAGCAGCAATGGGCAAATGAATATCAGATGTCATTTATCTATTGTATTTGCAATAAGTATCTGAAAATGAGAAAAATGGTCAAGATATTATTAAATAAAAAAGAAGAAGAATTGCCTATCAGGTTTGATGACAATTCTAAAACAGAACACATATGCATATAAAAAGATTCAGGAAATACATACAAATTCTAGTAATAGCTACTTGAAGTAGTGAGGCTTGTGACATTTTCATTTTATTTTTGAACCTTATTGTATTTTTAAAAATGATTCTGGATTTAGGAAGTTTTAGTATGAGAAAAAAGTAATTAAAATAACAATGGAAAAAAAAAACAATGAATGCAAACATGGGAAGTTAATTCAGTGCCAAAACTGAGGGTAGTGAGTGGGCAGTCTGAGCGGACTAAGAAGGAGATGAAGGTCCACAGGAGCTTGAAAATTTAGATGTAAAACTGCTTCCAGACCACAGCTTTAAGAGACTGCTATCAATGAGGATCAGGTGGGCTGACATTTTGGTCTCTCTTCTCCAAAATTTGCTAATTCCCTGAAGACAATGAATCTCATAATAAAGTTTTTGGAAAAGAATGAGGACGGGGAGGAGCCAAGATGGTGGACTAGAAAAGCCGCCAGTCAAAGTGACTCTGCAAAAAAGACAGATTTTAGAAGAAAGTGAAAAAAATAAACTAGCAGAAAAACATAGATCAGGTGAGGGTTGGAAGGAAGGGTGACTGAAACCACAGGAGACTCCACGGGAAGACGTTTCGGAGGAGAACTGGAAAGAGAAAGGTCCCCGAGACGCTTGGATACCAGCGACAAAGGTAGGTAGAGCAGTTGACTTTCCCCTCCCTTGCATCTCAGACTGTCGGTGGGCTCCTGAGCAGTTGGAGAGACCTGCCAGCACCAGCTCAGAGACGGCTAGCGCCAGTGAGTGGTGGCATCTTGTGGACACAGCGCCGGACTCCCAGCTCCCTCAGGGCACCTCCCCGGGTGCAGACCTGAGCCTATCGGCAGATGCCATATTGCTCCATTCTCTCCTTCCCCTTCCCTACCCTTGGGTGCCCAGAGAGACAATTTACCCATCACACAGAGGCATCTCCAAGGAATGAGACCTTTCCTTTTGGGGTCTTACAGCAGACTGAGGGGTACTCATACTGCAAGCTCCCTACTTGCCAGTCCTCCCAGGTGCTGCTCGCCTGGGGACTCCAGGAGAGCAGGGCAAATCCCCAGGTGGAGTGAAATCGATCCAGCTTGGGCACCCTGTAGGTGATTCAAGACCAGCACCCCTCCCCCTGGCACAGTCAGGGATTGACCTCCAGGGCCCAGGGGACAGGCCTGCAGACCAGACCCTGTACACCCAGGTCACGATCACACTGCCCCGGGGCACAGAAGGGAGATCTGGGAAAGAGCCTACTGAGGAGTGTGTGCCTTCAGGGGCAGATCGGCATGCCTGAGTGGCAACCCTCCTCCCAAAAGAGGGCTGTGCACCCAGCTCAGGCTGCAATTCTGGGTAGGGAACCTCCCGGCCCACGTCACAGCCAGGGGAGATCCATCGGCCTGAGGTCCCACTTGCTGGCAGAGGCCTGGGAGAGGCCATGGAGAGGGGGAGGGTGGAGGTGAGCGAGACCTGCTCCAGAGTGCAGGTCTCAGACAGTCCCACTCCCCAAGCCCAGACTTTCAGCTGAGTGAAGCCATTTCAGCCCCTCCTGGCAGCTTTGCACAGAAGCAAAGAACAGACCTTTGAACCCTGCTAATAGCATTTGTGGAGCCTGAGGGCAGGCTTACCCAACCCAGCCCCACCCAGACTCACTCCCACACCTGCCCCCATGGAGGTGGAGAATAAGGACACACCTGGAAGCCCCAGGGCCCCACCCACCACCTGAGGCACAAAAGTGCTTCTCCAGAGGAAGAAGAGAGGGCTATAGGACCCCAAAACAGCACTGCAGCTTGCTCCTCCCAGCAAGTGCCACGTACTGACAGGGAAGTCATTCTGTACACACTTTTACTGCATCTACTGATTCATCATAAAGGGTGTGGTCGAATCTCACCCACAAACACCACCTACTGGCTCAGAGACTAAACAGGGCGTGTCATTATCCAAACGAAAATCTAAAGGCAAGAAGGAACGACTGATCCAGATGGGAAGGAACTACTGAAAGAACTCTGGAAGTATGAAAAATCAAATGGAAAGCACACCACCAAAGAGGAACAACAGCTCCCTAGCAATTGCCATTAACCAAACTCAGAACACTAAAATGACAGAAGAAGAATTTCAAACATGGATTGTAAGAAAACTGAATGATATGCAAGAAAAAAATGGATGACCAACACAAAGAAACCACACACACACACAAAAAAAATCCAGGACTTGGAAGAAAAATTCACTGAAGAAATTGAAATATTAAAGAAAAATCAAACTGATCTGCTGGAAATGAAGGACTTATTCAGGGATCTGCAAAACACAGTGGAAAGCCTCAAGAATAGGGTAGATCAAACAGAAGAAAGAATCTCAGAGATTGAAGACAACTCCTTCCAATTAAATAAGTCAGTCACAGAGATCGAGCAGAAAATTAAGAGAAAAGAAATAAGCCTACAAGAAATGTGCCATGATGTGAAAAAACTGAACCTGAGGGTGATAGGGACTCTGGAAGGTGAAGAAGAAAACACTGAAGGGCTGGATAAGCTATTGGAAGAATTAATAGAGGAGAATTTCCCAGGCCTAACTAAAAATACAGATATACAGGTACAAGAAGCTCAATGGATCCCAGGGTGATTCAATGCAAACAGGAAGACGCCATGTCATTCAGTCATCAGATTGACCAAAATATACACTAAAGAGGCCCTTCTATGAGCTGTAAGGCAAAAGAAACAAGTAACATACAAAGGAAAGCCCATCAGAATAACTGCAGACTTCTCAACTGAAACCCTACAAGCAAGAAGAGACTGGGGCCCCATTCTCACTCTTCTGAAACAGAATAATGCCCAGCCTAGAATCTTGTACCCTGCAAAGCTAAGTTTCATACATGAAGGAGAAATAAAGACATTCTCAGATAAGCAAAGACTGAGGGAATTCACCAAGACAAGACCAGGTCTCCAAGAAGTACTCAAAACAGAATTACACAAGGATCAGCACAATAAACACTCTCCAATGTGAAACCACTCAAAAGTTAAAGATCAAAGGCTAGATTCCAAAATGGCTCAAGAGAGAAAACAAAGCAACAAAATGCAACCCAACAGAATGAACAGTAATTCACCCCACTTACCAGTTCTCTCAATAAATGTGAATGGTTTGAACTCCCCTCTCAAGAGACATAGACTGGCTGAATGGATAAAAAAAAGAAGCCAAGCATCTGCTGTCTCCAGGAAATGCATCTAACCCGCAAGGATGCATTTAGACTCAAGGAAAAGGGGTGGAAATCAATATTTCAAGCAAATGGAAGCCAAAAGAAGGCTGGTGTGGCTGTTTTGATCTCAGGTAACTTAGTTTTTAAATCAACAAAAGTGATGAAAGACAAAGAGGATCACTATATAATGGTGAAGGGAACAGTTCAACAAGAAGACATATAATTCTAAATATGTATGCACCCAGCTTAGGTGCACCTGGATTCATAAAGCAAACTCTACTTGATCTAAACAAATTGATAGACAGCAACACCATAATAGTTGGAGACTTCAACACCCCACTGACAGCACAGGACAGATCCTCCAAACACAAAATTAACAAAGAAATAATGGAATTAAACAGCACTCTAGAACAAATGGGCCTGACTGACATTTACAGGACATTCTAACCCAAAACCACTGAACATATGTTCTTCTCATCAGCTCATGGGATGTTCTCTAAGATTGACCATATTCCAGGACACAAAGTATGTCTCAAAAAATTTAAAAAAATAGAAATCATACCATGCATCTTCTAGATCACAGTGGAATAAAAATAGAAATCAACCCCAACAGAAACTCTCATCTCTACACAAAGTCATGGAAATTAAACAACCTTCTGCTGAACGATTCCTTCATAAATGTGGAAGTAAAGATGGAAATCAAAAGATTCTTTGAACTAAATGACAAAGGTGACACAAGTTATCAAAATCTGTGGGACACAGTGAAAGCAGTCCTGAGAGGAAAGTTTATTTCCATAAATGCCTGTATCCAAAAGTCAAAAAGATCACAAACAGACAACCTAATGAATCGACTCAAAGAACTGGAAAAAGGAGAACAGACCAACCCCAAACCAAGCAGAAAAAGGAAAATTAATAAGATCAAATCAGAATTAAATGAAATTGACAACAGGGAAACTATACGACAGATTAATAAAACAAAAAGTAGCTTCTTTGAAAAAATAAACAAAATTGACATGCCTTTGGCTAAATTAACAAAAAACAGAAAAGAAAAATCCCTGATAAGCTCCATCAGTCACAAAAAAGGAGAAGTTACAACTGATGCTGTGGAGATTCAAGACATAATTTATGAATATTACAAAAACCTGTATGCACACAAACTGGAAAATATGGAGGAAATGGACAAATTTTTAGAAACACACAGTCTCCTAGGCTCAACCAGGAAGAAATAAAATTCCTGAACAGACCAATATCAAGGACTGAAATTGAAACAGCAATAAAAAACATTCTAAAAAATAAAAGTCCCGGACCAGATGGTTTTACACCCGAATTTTGCCACACCTACCAAGAAGAACTGGTGCCCATCCTGCAGAAATTATTCCACAGCATCGAGAAGGATGGATTCCTCCCCAACACATTTTATGAAACCAGCATAACCCTGACACCAAAACCAGGAAAGGACGCAACAAAAAAGGAAAACTACGGACCATTATCTCTTATGAGTACAGATGCAAAAATTCTCAACAAAATTCTAGCTAACCAAATCCAGGTGCTTGTTAAGAAAGTGGTCCATCATGACCAAGTGGGCTTCATCCCAGAGATGCAGGGATGGTTCAACATAAGCAAATCTATAAATGTAATTCACCACATTAACAGAAGCAAAAACAAAAACCATATGAGTCTCTCAATAGACGCAGAAAAAAAGCATTTGACAAAATTCAACACCCTTTTATGATAAGAACGCTTAACAAAATAGGCATAGATGAGGCTTACCTAAAAATGATACAAGTCATATATGACAAACCCACAGCCAACATCATACTGAATGGGGAAAAATTGAAAACATTCCCACTTAGAACTGGAACCAGACAAGGTTGCTCACTGTCTCAGCTTCTATTCAACATAGTGCTGGAAGTCCTGGCCACAGCAATCAGGCAAGAGAGTGGAATTAAAGGCATATGAATGGGAACAGAAGAGATCAAACTCTCACTATTTGCTGATGACATGATATTATATCTAGAAAACCCCATGGATTCAACCAAGAGGCTCCTGGAATTGATAAATGAATTCAGTAAAGTCTCAGGATATA
>RJWJ010016790.1:0-33972 GCA_004363605.1 Indri indri | reverse complement strand
AATGTAAGTGCTTTATAAATATTATCTGTCTGTATTACTAAATGACAAGCACTATGTTTTCATATATTTTAATTACATGGTAATCAAAAGGAGAAACTAGTTATCGTTATTTATTTCATTAGGTCCTTAAAATTACTCTATACTTTTAAGGGACTTAATTAATTAGAGTTATTATAACTCCTTTTCGAGAAAAATTTCTATTTTTACATATATGCAGGTAGGGAAAAAGTATGAAAGAATATATACCAAAAGGTTAATAGCATCATCTCTGGGAGGTTTGATTATAGATAATCTTAATTCATTTGCATTTTTCTCATTTGCATTTTCTAGGTCTCTACACACATTGATTGTAGAATTTTAGCAGAATAAGGCACTCAACTACTATTTTTGACATTTTCAAAGAAAATATTATTTGTATTGTGTTTACATGTGATTTGTATGAAGGTTCTCATTAAGTGAATATTTTATGCCTTAACTTTTTGTGATTTCCCCTGTTTTCTTAATTCACGTGAAAGTGTCGGCAGGATCCGTGACACAAATTGTCATGCACAGAGACTTGTACAACATAGCTGCACATTTCATGTAACGTCTCTTCAAGTGACTTTTGTTCCTTCGTTTCCTCTGCTCATTATGTCTGATTATTCTGGTAATTAGCTGGATCCCTGCCAGCCATCCTGATTTAGCTATGGGATCCAATAACTATAGGACACACGGAGCTAACACTGAGAGAACCACTTCCTGCTTCTGCCTTGGGAAGTGTATGTAGCAGCTGGGGCCCCTGGAGTATGGATGGGGCTGAAATGCGGGCGCGGCCAACCAGAACTCTTGCAGCCTACCTGATGGTACGAGAACTCTCATACTACCCGATGACGCCTCTAAAGAATTGGACCAGGTCAAAAAGAAATCTCTTGGTGAGAAAGGGAAGAGTTTGAAAATGTGCCTTTAAAAACATTTCTTGTCCTGTGAGGAAGGGAGAGCTGGTGACTCCAGTAGAACAGTGATGGTCATCTATTGCATGCTTTCTGTGTGTCCCCACTTTGCAAATCTGATTCCTAGTATTCACCAGAACCCTGTGAGGTGGGGGAAGTAATAACAGTAACACTAATTGCTATTACAATAATAACCAAAGCTAACATTTATTGAGCTATGCTCTTTACAGGATTAGCTCATGTCAACCTTGTCAAACCCCCAAGAGACAGGTACCATTATAATCCCCGCTGTATAGACGAGAACGCTGAGGCTCAGAGAGGTAACCTGACATAGCTAAGATTTGACTCCAAGTCTGTGACTCTATGGTTGGGGTTGTCATTCATGACATTTATATTGCTGGATAATCGTTCTATAGTTAGGTCTTTTGTTTAGGAACTTAGTATTGAATGTTTTAATTTTTTATCTGATGATATAGGTTTCTTTTCATCTCCTTTGTTATTTCTTTATGTGCAGCTTTATGAATATGCTTTTATATAAATTATGTCTATATTTGGTTTTCCTAACCTGACCCATGGAGCGCAGTCAGGATAGGTATTATTTGAGCTTTACCTATGAGGACAATGAAGGGCAGAGACGTGGACTTGCCCAAATACACGCAGCCGTGAATGGCAGGAGCAGGGCGGGAACTGAAGTCTTTAGGCTCCTGGTCCTTTGATTGTTCAGCTCTCCCATCATTCTGATGTGTCGTCCTCACAGGCCAGTCATCTTTTTCTTCCTGCCCCCAAAGGATTATTTTTTAGTAAAACAAAGGTTTTTTTTTTTGTTCTTTTAAGATAGTTAAGTAGGATTGGGACCCGCGCGTGGGAATGCAAAGAAGATGGCCCTCGAGGAGTTCTCACACCTTAAGTGGTGTTTATCAGACAGGAGGTGTTCACCAGACCCGGTGGGTTACTGTGCTTATCCCTTTCCAGAATGTGGGAAGGGGCCAGCGCTGCAACGTGACACCCAGCGTGCTTAGGAGCCTGGCCCACTTCCAGATCCCTGCACTGTTTCTACAGTCCTCTCTGTCCAGCTCTCCCTGAAAGCAAAGCCTCAGACCACCCGTCAGCAAATCATTCCTTTCTCAAGAACTTGCCTGAAGCCATTTCTTTATATGAAGGCTTTTAGTTCATCCCTCCACTAGAAATTCAATTTAACACCGAATGAAGTTTTTTAGAAGAGGTTGTTGTTATTTCTTTTAAAGAGAAGTATCAGAAGACAGGGCTTGGTGGAAGCAATAAAGAAAACCATTAATATAGATTGAGAATTAGCCTGCTGTTTTCTGGTGAGCATGGCAGGAGGAGGGGTGTGTTCCATCTCACGGGGTGATATAGTTGTCATAACAGCAGCAAACTGCTGGGCATGAAGGAAGCGGACAGACTGATTGTGAGATAGCTGGTCTCCGGGACCCAGGGAATTGGGTCCAAATTGTGGTCCCTTTTTGGAATCAAATTCTGAGATCTAATTTTGTAAGGAGAAAGAGTTATGAGAGAAGGTAATGTAATAGAGAAAGAAAGAATCTGAAGACATGGGTTCTAATCCCAGCTGTGTGACTGATGACCTATGTGACTTTAGGAATGTCGCTTACCAGCTCTGGGCCTCACCTTCCTTACCTGTTCAGTGAGGTGGTTGGACTAGATCAGTGGTACCCAGCCCTCACTATGCATCAGAATCACCTGGGGAACTCCTAAAAAATACAGGTGACTGGGTCCCATCCAATTTAATTGGATTTAATTGGTGCTGCATTGGTTCTGATTTAATTGGTGTGGGGTACGCCCTGGCGTCAGTATTTCTAAAGGATCTCCGGGGGATTCAAATGTGCAGCATGAGTTGGATCAACTCTAAAATATTCTCTAGTTCTAACGTTCTATTTAAAAATATATATAGTTGGTCTCCTCCCAAGGGATTTATAAATGACACAACAGCTTGTAAAGGGATTTACTGTAATGAAGAACACTGATCATTTTTGTCTTGGAAAACAGAAAAGTTATTAAAGAGTTATTGAGGCTATGTCATTGATTTATAAGATAATTCTCCAGGGAAAGCTATAAAAGGTTTTTCTATGAGACATTGAAGATGGGAGAAAGATGCATAGAAAGTTGAATATAGCCGGAAAAGAAGAATTGTTTGTTTTTAGATAATTGAAAGTGTTTTCTGTCAGAAGTTTATGCTAGGAGGATTTGCTCATAGGTTTAGAAGAGAATGTTTGGGTCGCAAACTATTTTTAAGGTAAATACAGTAATTTCTAGCCCACATCACCTCTTAAGTCCAAAGGAAGAAAATTATATTTTGATGAATAACAAATTATTAGGTCTGTTTCTGGGTCAAAATTCCAGTCCTTGCAAAAATAAATTACTCTTCCTTGGGAATCAAATTCCCTCAAACCAGATTTATGTTTAAATGTAACATGATGGAAAAGCATTAAGATTAATTTAATGTTCTTTTTATTTAGTTTCAAATTATTAACTATATAGGAATTAAGCTAAATTATTTTATAGTTGATACTTGCATATCAAAAGAAAAATTAAGATTTGTGGCATAAAGTCAGATGCTAAAGCTTTCCATACAGTACTTTCTGTTCAAATCTTTGGTCCCTCAGGTCCACAAAGGCAGTTATCATCCAATGCAGAAGCCGGTCATAGTAAATCCAAAGCCCAAGGTCATGTCCCTCGTCTTGCCTTCTCTCCCTCCCCGCCTCACACATTAAAAGCTTTGGTCATGTAATCCTCTTTTGTGTCAGAAGAATCCAGACAAGATGCTGAACTGTTGTGTTCTTCCAAACAGGAAGTCATCATCTGTATCCATGATGAACTTAAATTTGTTTTGAATTTTAGAGCCTATGATCTGTAACAATTCTATACCAGGGAAGTGGATAGTAAATGGCCTTTTGCTGCTTCAGGTATAAACAGAAATAATTAGGTAAGAGGTGCTTTAACAATAATCGGTGTTTATAATCATTACCAGCCCTTGACCCTTTTCCCTGGAAAAGGAAAGGAAATCGAGTTTGTAGTAAAAAATTCTATAAGACTTAAAATAAAAATTGGGTGTTAGTTTTTTAAGTATGGAAAAGCATAATGAAGAAAATAAAAATGACCCCAAATTTATCACCCAGATAATACTGTAAGCATTAGAAATTTAAAGGTCCAAAAAGGGCACAAAAATATACTCCCTAGATAAATCTTCTAATAGAGAATTTATTTTCTTTTAAAAATGAGTTTAGAATATAATAACTAATATTTACCGGCCATTTATTATGTGCGACTTCGTGTTCTAAGTTTTAGTCTTCCAACAGCTATTATAAGGTAGATATTAGTATTATATCACTTTACACATGAGAAAAGTTGCTAAATAATTTGCCCAAGGTCCTGGTTAATATGCAGCAGAGTTGGGATTTGAACCTAGACAGTCTGGCTTCCAGGGCCCAGCTCATAAACTTCTTCTCTGTGCTGCTTATCACAGAATATTTGGAACTTAAAATGTAGAAAGCTATAACTACTAAGGAACTGGACTGCTATGAAAGTAGAAAACTGCCATCTTAGGTTTTCGAAGAGGGTCTCTTAAGACCTGCCTCCTTCTGCTCCCTATTCAGGTCTACCCATTGGGATCAGCTCAGAAAAGCATTATTTGGTTTTAATCATGATGCCTAAAAGATCACACAATTTTATATGCTGTATCAGGTTAAAATTATATTTACAAGGAAGCCAATTGTAGATATAATTTATTAAAGCTGATTTCCCTCTTTGTTCTCCTTCTTCCATCTCATTTGTTTAATTTTTTACTTTCTTCAAACTGTGGTCAAGATTTAAGTCATGGAGAGCCACTTCTGTGGTGCTATGAAAATGATGGTGGGATTTCTTGTACCTTGCCTTGAAGCGTAGGACTTGATTTGCCTTCCAGAATGTAGAATGTCCTCAGGGAACAGTTTAAGAGACCAATATCCTTTTTCTAAACATAACATCAGAAACCAGCATTTCATAAATATAGATGGAAATTTCTTTTTCTAAATGCATTCTGTTACACATATGGAAGCACATCTACTATTTTAGAGGGTTTGCTTATACGTTCATGAAATCATGTATTTATTCGTTTCATCAAACTTTTTCTTAAAACCTGTTTCTGTCATTTAAAAACTTATTTGTTACATAAGTAATAAGTAAAAGTGCACAAGAAGATATAACCATCAGATTTTCAAAAATTAAAATCTGAAAATGACAAATGTTGGAGAAGATGTAGCTAAACGGGGACTTGTATATACTGCTCCTGGGAGTGTAAATTGTTATAATTATTTGGGGAGTAATTTTGAGCCTGACCCCAAAGGTCATATGGACTAGAACCTGTATTCCCACATTTCACACTAAATGCTTTCTGGGGACATCAGGTTGCTTCTCTGACCCGTCTTGCTGTCGTCACCTTGGGATGATCTAATGTAATTTCTTTTCCTGTCTTCCGCCTCAAACTTTGGGACTTTTTAAGGTTATCTCCAGTGAAGAGACATATTTTATGTTGTCCTGTTACCAGACTTTCTGAATGGGTGAAAGATGGCCCTGCGGGTGCTGAAGATAATGCATTCATATCCTTAGGGAATTTTCCACTGGAAGAGATGGAAGGCTGAGACAATCTAAGTTATGCCTTGTCATGAGGAAGGACTTCCCCTTGTAGTGGAGCCTAAGACAGAAGTTTGAGGTCAGGCTTGCTAGTCAAAGAATAACTGAAATATTACATTCAAAAAGGTTTCCTTATTTAGCT
The DNA here is from genome assembly GCA_004363605.1 of Indri indri. Lineage (NCBI taxonomy): Eukaryota > Metazoa > Chordata > Mammalia > Primates > Indriidae > Indri > Indri indri. The sequence goes on along the minus strand of RJWJ010016790.1, from coordinate 28,257 downwards.
GTTATGTTTACAATAATTCAAATTATGTTAATTTAGGAGAAGAGTACCTTCTCCCAATTGTTTTTGTAAAAATGACTTTCACATTATGGAATGTATCTCAAAATCCCACAGGGCTAGCAAATTATCAGTTCTAAGCCTACCTGTGAGTCAAAATAAAGTGGGCTCCTGAATATCCATTTAATAAAGGCTGTCAAATATGTCAGAGGTTTTAGTGCTGATTTATACTAGCAGGTAAATTTCTAAGGCAAGGTCTTTCTGAGACTGATTGCTGTGGGCAGACTAAATGCTTTAGCTGAGAGTGTGCTTGTAATCTTTTTTCCCTGGAAATATAATCAGCCCGACACAGCAATTAATTGAAGTATTCATCTTCTAGCTGTGAGGCCTCTCTGCCAAGGTGAAGGGTATTTATGATCGAGTCTGGCCACCAAGCAAATTATGAATGCCCACCTATGACAACTCTCTGTCGCATTGCATTTCTTTCTCTAGGTCATATTTCTTGTCTTGAAATACACACTGATGATACTTTGATGAGTGGAGAAAAGGGCAGAGAAATAAGAAACACCCATTATATAAAGAACCTCTTTTCTAGGCTAACAACCACAATCCCAAGAACATAATAGTGGCTAATCTAACTCCTTATTGGATCATGACACTGTAGGATTTATAATAAAATATTTAGGCATATTAATGACAGAAAATTTTAATTCCTGGAGAAAATGGGAACATAATGTTATTCAAATTTAAATATATGGTACAGAAGAGGAAATAAAAGCTGTGAGAGAATTAAGGCCTGCTACAAAAAGGATTATGTTGTGACTATTTGCTTCTACATTTTAAAATATTGTATATTTTCATTCTTATGTAAGTTTTCTAGTTTAATTTCAAAGTCACTTGTATTATGCAGGTTTTTCTGCTGACATTAAAAAATGTGATCCTGGATATTTCTCAGTTAAACTTTTAATAAATTATTTTTATATGTAAGGATAATATGGAGAGCAGCTTTCTATGTTACAATAAAGGGAATTTTTTACGCTAAGGCGTTCACTGTCTTTTGTTACTTCCTTCCGTATTCTCTAAGGCTTCTCTCCCTGCCTTAGGAGATTTGCTTGTTTGGCACAATTCTGATTTTCTATGTAGAATGTCTTCTTCCCCTGGGAGATGAGATTTGAGCTTCCTTTGCATAGTGGTGCTTTCTCCTATTACAAATATAAAAGTAAAGAATTCTTTTCAGTGATTTATACCGCATGATCCATTTGGTTAATTATCTTTTCCTGTTCTTCCCAGACCCTGATTATTCTTATTCTTAAATCAGGGTCCCATTTGCTTTTCCAGTGCCAGAAAATTTTGCCTTATTTTTGTTTTAAAAATAGCTCTAATATCCTTTATGAATTTCTTATATTTACTAATGTATACTATGTATTTGTTAGTCAGGATGTTTTGGATGTGACAGAAATCCCACTCGAACTAGTTTAAGTAAAAGCGACTTTATGTTCTGGAGGTGGATAGTAGTGATGGTTGCACAATGATGTGAGTGTACCTAATGCCCCAGAGCTGTCCACTTAAAAATAGTTTTAAAGAAGTGACTTTAGCCACCCCCCTCAACATTGGGAAGTCTAAAGTGGCTTCAGACAACTCTGTTTCTTTCTCTATCCCTTGGACATTCAGTGTTTTAACTTCTCACCATTCCTTTCTTAAGCTCCAAAAGTGCAAGTTTCCTTCAGTCCATGACAGAAATATGTGGAGGTAGAGTGTGGACTGTGGAATGGGTCATAAGGTGGCTTCAGGAAGAAGGTGGCCCTTCAACTGTGGTTATTGGCTTGGGAGCAATTAAAGGTTGAGTTCTCAAAATAAACTGATCTGCTTGAGCCAAGATGGGAAGCTGAGCAAACCCATGTAAATAGTTCACTTTGCCTGTAGAATGCCCTGTTGGATGTATGAAGGGGAGTAATACAGCTGAGTTTGAAAAAGGCAGCTGGGAATAGCGGGAAGTCCCACTGGTATTTCAGACTTCCCTGGAGAATGGAGGGATATCCATGAGGATCAGGGTAGTTTCTCCTTGTAAAGAAGGCAGAGAATTTGTAAAGAAGGCCAAGGAATTTGAAGGGGAAGGAATGTTGGAGAATTATTATCCCAGTAAACATTTTTCAGTCTTTCTATTTTAATATCTTTTTTATCCTTTCAATTATAGCATATCTTCCCATCTCTCCGTTTTATAAGACCTCTCCTAAAATATCCTAGGCAAATGAGAATCCATTCTGTTTTGGTGTCCTGACCTTGAGCATTATTCTTTCCTTCTGTCTCACTTTAGTGTGGTAACTGCGCTTTTCATTCATAAAAACTCTTATTTGTAACATAAGCACTCATGCTATTGCCATTTTATTCTGTCCATCAACAGGAAGCAGAGGAAATGAACGTTTTAGTCCAGGAGCGAAGGGCTTTGTTACTGGATGTCCTTTCCTCTGGGGCCAATTATTCAAATGCTTTTGGAAACTCTGTGGGAGTTGTGTATTCTGAGCTGAACTGTAGACATTTTAGATCTGGAAAGAAGCTAAAAAAAAAATACATGCTGTCCAACCTGTTCATTTAACAGATGAGAAAACTGGATCCCACAGTTGTTAAATAACCTTATCGTACTTTTATCACCTCAAAGGATGAAAATATCAAGGGTGCACCTTGAGGAAGAATGGATGAGTGATTCAGAACCATTATTGCTCTGCACAAAAGTGGAAAATAACCTCTTTTGGACTTGTTACTCAGCCATTTTCCTGCTACTTAATTTCTCAATTGTTTTACACAACAATTTTGAGTGTTTTTCAGATACCCAATTGAGCGTGCTATTTTCACTGTCTCCCTGCAGGAGAGTCTATTATGTCATCCAGGCAAATACTAGTCTTTCTCTAGTTCAATCACTTGAATTTTGGTGGCCTATAAGGACACCAGCATTTTCTGTATTAAAAAACACAGATATGTTCCCCCATTGAAATTCATTTTGGGAGCTATCCAACCTTAGTGAAAATTTGAATCACGGGATGGTTTTTGAGCCTCATAAGATGACTCTATTTTGAATTATGTCCTGGTGGTATTTATAATACATCATATCTGACACCGTGGGTCTTTCTTTGCTTCTTTACTGGTTTTGACTAACTGAAAAACATGAGTCAGTCAGTAAACAGGAGGTAATTGGGATTATTTAGATAATCTAGCAATGTGAGAAATCATTGGACCATGAAAAAAGTGGAAAGTAAATGAAATGATCTATATTCATCAGCAAAACCAGGCTCACTTGGCAAACAGTGAGGAGAAAATAGTCAAAATTTCTCTATCTTCAGGCTCTCTTAGAGTGCTGGTGATTTTGTCTGGGAGCTTTTGCATATCAGCCAGCTCTGCCTTTTTATTTTTGATGGTGATTGAGTCTTTTATTTTTTTTTTTTTAAACCAATGTGCTTGCTTACAAAGCCAGCCCTGGGCTGCCTTAGATTTCATGTAATTTCAGGGCAGTAAGGTAGTGCTTCCTACACGTTGATGCTTGTGAGGCTGGAAATATTTTCCTGCTGGAAAAGGGCCAGAAAATGTAGTTATGTGTGGGCTGATGTTCGTGCAGAATGGGAAGTCTACTGTCTTCCAGTTATGGAAGGGAAAGAGGAAGACGGTGACATGCACCTTTAACTCAGTAGCTTGGAGAGAGGCCACCCTTGGTCTCCTTCCAAGATTCAAATCGATTCCTAAAAAAGACGTCTGTTTGGTCAGCCTGGGTCTTGCACCAGCCCTGGTGATGACAATGGCTAAGCGAAAAGTCTTAATGAACGGTTTCATCTGAATCACAAGGATTTAGGAGGGAGAAAGGACAAACTAAAAAGTCACAGGTTTTCCCTGCAGCGACATTGCTCTTTGGGTGTGTATTAATTAGTTTACAGTGGAAACTCCAAAGAAATTTCTTTTATTACTGTATAGGATGAACCATAGAGGAAATATTGCTGCTCTCCCCAGGTAAGATACCTTTAGGGTGAAATAACTCATTTCCTCTGTTGAATGGAAGTACCATTCTTGTATGTTACTTCCAGGTTAGGGCAATAGTTTTTGAAAACCATACCAGATGCACTATATTTTGAATGATGATTTTGTATCCAGTATCTTCACTTGAGTTACTCTCTTGGTCTTCACAGCCTCCAGAAGAGGTAGGTGATTTCTTCTGGGTTTTACCAAAACAGGCACCAAGGGCAAAGTTTCAGAGCCAGCAAGGGGCAGAACAAATCCTTGAACCCAGGTTTATTTGCCTTTAAATTCTGTGTTCTTCCTCTACACCACAGCTGCTTGGGAGAGAACTGCCAGATGTTGCTGTTAATCAAGGTTGTGAAGTCGATTACAAATTGAGAAGGAAATGAGGAGGAAACAGCATCATAAATCCAGACACAAAAGTTTAAGGCTTTTAAAGACCTTCAATATGTCGCTGCTCTTAGGCTCTCTCAGTTTGTTGCCATATAATTAGGCCCAAAGTCTTAATTGTAGGTTGATTTCTAAACCTGCATGCTCCCATGCCAGCAGGTTTTATGCTGAGACATTTACTTTAATTAAATGGCTACTTAGTGACAGGGCTTAAATATCTATCTTTTAAAGTACCAGACATATTTTTTTCAGATACTCAACCAAGAATGCATTTCTTCCTCATTAACAATACATAGCATTCGGCTAGAAGTGTTTAATTCAGTTAATTGAAGCCATTTGAGACCATCAAAAATGATTTGGGGAGATCTTCTCTAATCTGTGGTTTCAGGGATGGGTAAATTGTAAAAGCATGGTTTTACTACCTCACTGCTCCCATTTCGAGTGTTAAACTGAGGTATTGGTATGTCTAACCCCCTGCACTGAAAGAAACCACATGTTGCCATCCAGTGCCCATTGGAAGCCCATCCAATGCCATGCAAAATAGCCTTTTCTCTACCAAAAGCAAGAAAGAGCTTCAGTTGAAAAATTGGGGCTAATGTTGTCCAGTAAACAGAATGAAATAAAACTAGTACATTTTTGCATAGTTTTAATACATCATCCCAACACAGAAAACTCTGATGCAAAATTAAAGTTGAAGCATATACTTGCTTTTAAAATACAGCTGTCAGTTCTTTTAGTTCCCTGATTCCAATTTGGCCTAACTCGGAACATCCATTTGGGAAGAGGTGTCTGTGACCTTCTGGTCCAAGAATTTGCTTCTGCTGTAGCTGTTGGTATCATCAGGCTTCTGTGTTCTAATTACTCTTTAAAAATCCCATTTAAAATGCAATTTCATTTATATATCTGTTTTTGCATTTAGTTTTTATAGTGTTTCTTTTCTCTCCCAACCATACCAGTGATAGATGTTAACTGTAAAATGTGGAATATACAGATGAGAAAAAGAAAGGAGAAAATAACTCATGTAATTTAATTACTAAGAGATAAATGCTATTGACTTGTAAGTATTTTTCCTCTTACTCTTCTCTTTATACTTGTTTATGTGTGTGTGTATTTAACTAAAATACTGACTTGCTATCTCATTGTATATGTTACTTAATGCAACACAATTCTTTGCATATGTCTGCTGTGTCCCAGACACTCTGCAAGGCCTCGGATGTGGTTTTGGTTATTGGTTTGCTTTTTTGCCACTTAACATTATATAACAAATATTTCTCTAAGTCTTTAAAAATTCTTTGAAATGACATTTTTAATAACTACATAATATTCCATCATTTGGATGTGCCGTATTTTATTTTAGTATATCCCTGAGACTGGACAATAAAGAAGCTTCTGATTTTTTTCTGTAATAACCAATACCCCAGTAAACATCTTGAGCATCAATCTTTGTGTTCATCTCTGATTGTTTACTTATGGTAATTTCCCACAAGAATTATGGGGGTAAAGAATGTAAAAATGGGTCTGTCTCATTTGAAGGAACCCATCAGCTGCTATATTCATCTTATTCTTTGACTCTTTGTCCCCAAAGTGACTTGATTGCCTTCAAGTTGATCATAAAATTCACAAAGCTTTAAAGAAACCTAAAATATAATTTAGAAAAGATTCTATATTCCTGAAGGTACATATACATATAATCTCTTAAAGTTGCTGTAGTTGAGATATGTACCTTTCTAAAAAGGGAAAGAGAGAGTTCTAAACTTGTTTACTCAAAAAGTCTAATAAACCAGATCATTAAAAGTGTTAGAATTTCGTTGTTTATAAAAACGTGCAGTTGTTTTTAATTGGCCATTTAAATTGGACTGATTATATGAACCAGTCTCCAAGAGTTTGGCAGCGTACAGGTCCAGTTCATTCTTTGCTCAGTAACAGTTTTTTGCTCAGGCTTAGTGTACGAGGCTAATTACGACATGATGAGACCGCATGGTGCTCAAGTGTATAGTAAGCAATGCTCAGCTGGAATAGAGAAAAGATTTACCAGTGCTCTGTTAATGAACTGTTCTTTATATCATCTAATTAGTTGGATTTATTTTAGCTAAGGTTAAATGTATTTCATATTTTGAATAGAGATCTTGAAATAACATGTGCTGAAATCAATTGGAAAAAAAGCAGAAAACTTCCAAGCAGGCTTTCTGGAATGATCATCTCACAGTTATTAGTTTGGTTCATCTTAGAAAAAATAGAAAACTGGTTGGAAGACGATATAATGAAGCATGATCCATGCCAAAAGTAATATTGTCTATATTATAGAGACTTCTTTTATAGACCACATGTGTAACTAGATGTATAATGCTCCCTTTGGAAAGTTCTTCCCTCCATCTAACCTTGTTTTGAGTGGTGAACCGGACTGTGTTAGAGGGGTCATAGCTTATTGGGCTAGATTGTTAAGTCCCTTTATGTATGAGGCAGAAGTCTTGCAGAGTCAAAATCACTCTTGAAAATCCCTTTGGAAGGCTCTCCTTTGGAGGCCTACATGCTATCTCTTGTTGAGGCCAACACAGCCACTTTTGCCTGTAGAATTGGAACTGCACCACAGTTTCTTTGAGCACCAGGTAAGTGGTTGGTTTGCATTTAGGGGCCAACTTGTATGAAAAATATGTTTCTTTAAATACTAGAATCCCACTCGGCTCTGTGAGATGTTCACACTGTGAGAAGCTCACTGGAATGAGACTGACAGGAGTGGGAGGTCATGTTTTATTGTCTTCTCTGTCACCCTGGGGCATGTGGTCATTGCATGGGATGGCTGGGGTATGTGTGTGTCTCCACCTCCCTCCCTTGTAGTGGGTGTTAGTTGAATTCTTTTGAGCAGAAACGTGTATGACATGACACCACTGCAGTTGCTGTAATGCAGAATGTTTCTTCACGTAGAAGTTCTTCTGTGAGGCTCTGTTGTGACCTTATTGGTTAACCTCATAAAAGTAGAGTGGAAGAGGCAGGGTGAATGAATGTGTTATTCTGAATGAATATGAATTAATTTGCATGAATCAGGAGCATAGATTTATCAAGGGCCTACTATGTGTTAGGAGTTAGGGATACAGTGGTGGCCACAGTGGACCCAGTGCCTGTCCTTGTGGAAGTTACAGTCTTTGTAGGTCCTTGAGAATTTGCCTTTGTCTAGGCAACAATAAACTAAATAGTCATTAAATCTATAGGGACTCAAATATTTGGTGCAGAAAATGCTTATTTTGGGTTCTTAAATTGGGACCGTATGATACAGACGGTTTCTGATCCATGATCTAAGCTCACATTCCTACTGGCTTATAAAAGCCAGTCTCAGAGGCCAGCTGACCTTCCTGCCCAATGCCAGTGTGCTCTCCCTGGATCACCATCTACCTGGTTGCAAATTCTGGGCTGTAGTACTATCTTATCTCTGGCACTCTCTGATCTACCAAAAGCCCCTCTTTTTTCCAGTTCTCTTTCTCAGGAACTGAATCTCTGCAATATCTCCCCTTTTCCCTAAAGTGATGGCAGTAGGGTGTGTGTATGTGTGTGCATGTGCGTGTGTGTGAAAGAGAGAGACAGAGACTTAATGAAATTCCTGTGCATGAGAGTTTACTTTTGATTACTAATCCTTCATCACTAGAGTGTTGGTCACAAGCCTGGAGAAGAAGGCAAAGTGGTTGGATCCCTAGTTGCACGTGTTCCTTTGGCTCTCTTGGTCTTGACCTGTTGACCTTTCATGGTCACAATAACCCTTGTTATTGTGTCATCTCCCCCTTGCTGTCTCCCACTATTCCTCTTATCTGAGTTATGGTTTATAACCTGCTGTGTTTCTTAGTGAACACCCAGAACCTCCAAAGTTGGTAAAAGAAAATGAATCTCATGGTGGGATGGGGCAGCAGGACTGTGTGGCCCTGACATAGTCTGAGATTCTTGTACCCTTCAAGGGGGCACACCTGAGGTATGCCGGGGTCCACATCCTTCACAGGATTAACATGACTGACTTCTCAGATGGTTAATTTTTTTGTTAGTCAACTAAAAACATTATTTCCATGTTAAACAAGGATACTTAAGGCAGCACGAGACTGCAACATTTATGTGAATTTTAAGTGAAAAAGTTATTTTTGAGGCAGACATCCAGGGGAATACATTTACTCTTGTCTTCCACTGCAGGTACTTTGGTAGAAGAGTTTAAACAGGCTTGGTTGAATCCTGGCTCCTTGGCTAAGTTAACTTAAAATCTTCTTCGGAATGAGGGTAATTGGAGCATTAACGAAGACATGCAGGAAACACTGAATGCACGTTGGTTGCCATTGTTCCGTGCCGTCCACTCTCCCATGTTTTCCTGGAGTCACTGTTCACCCTGGAGGCGCTGTTCACCCTGGAGGCGCTTGCTCTGCTCCTGTGGCAGGATCTGTGCCTGCCCTGTGCACGTGTTGCTGCTAGGACTGCTCCTGGTGTCCTTGGACCTGCCTTCAGAGTGTTGAGGGTACAGGGCCAAGAAGTGCTTGCAGAGCAGCTCAGCCTGGCTTCGTGGGCTGGGAGTGAGAGGGACATGGCTAGAGAAGGGCACAGGTCCACCCGGCCCATTATCCTCTCTCACCACACAGGTGCACAAAGGACTCTCTGCAATGTGAGAGGGTGTCTGTAATCCCTAGAAAACCCCATTGACGGAGCAGGACAGGACTGGCTTTTGCAGGCCTGGTCTCTCCTGTAACACTGGCCAGAGCAGATTCTGCCCTGGATGTCTGTGCTTCATCAAAGGCAGCAGGAGGACATTTGCCCCTCTAGCTTTTCATTCTCTGTGTTCAGCTTCTGTTTCTGACCTGCTTTGAAGCTGCCACTCTCCACGAGTGAGGAATGATATCTGAGCCAAAGGAGGCCGACACATGCCATTCCAGTCCACAGCCCCGACCCCCTAATCTCTCCAAGCAGGATGTTCCAACAGGTGGGGTGATCCTTTGCTCTTAAGGCCTGCCTTGCAAGAGGACAATTTGCTTCCTTCCTAATCTCTGGAAGAAGGTGGTAGAGTACGACAGGCATCAGACTTAAGGAACATTTCTGAGTGTGCCAAGTGTGTCTTTGGTGCTTTCCCAGAGGAGCCAGCTCAGCGTAATGAGAACAGAACACGCTTTGGAGCCAGAGAAGTCTTGGTTTGGATCAGGCCTCAGACCCTCACTCCATTTGTGACATTGGTCAGGTTAACTAATGTTAGTAAGCCTCAAGTTCCTCATCTGTAAACAGCAGATGTCAATAGTAGCTCATTGCTAGTGGTGAGGAGGAAGCAATATGATTTATGAAAAGTATGTGGCATACAGTAGAGACTTAATAAGTGCTCCTCAACACATCTCCAGGGTGGCCCTTCTTAGAATCACCAAATGACCTTTGTTTTCTTTCTTTGTCTCCACTGAAAACACCCAAACTCCCCTTGCTGCTGATCTTTTTTAAGGAGTCAAGAAAAAACAACCGAAATAAACTAATTCTCTGTAAGGTATGACTGAAAAATAGGCTTCTAACTCGCTCAGAGGTGATTTCACCAGGGGAAACTTTAACTCAGATGAATTTCTGTTAACGAGACATCTCTTAGGTAGCAGGAGTGGATTCCTCCGGTCTGAGCAGTTCCCTGCTGTGCCTGTGTCCCCCCAGGAGTCCTCCCAGTGCCCTGTCCCGCGGCCCCCACCTTCTAGCTGCAATCGTGTCTTCACTCTCTCTTGGACTACAGTAACCCCTTGTCCTGGTTCTTTGCTCTCCCGATTCATAAGGGCAACCTTGTGCTGTGCGTGGAGGCAGCGTGTTTATTTGTCCATCTTAGTGAAATTAGAAGCAACGTGTTTTAGCACTTAATCCTTTCCAGCTTTTCATGGTGATTTCCATAAACTATACTTAGAGGAAAATAAAATTGTTAGATAAATTTTTAATTTTAAAATTAAAATTAAGCATTTTAGACATCTTTTTGTTGAAATTAAAAGTTAATTGACAATCATCCAGGTTTCTCCTAAACTAGAACGGCAAGTAGGCCAGCTGTTATTGATTGGTAATGATTGCCTGGAGTACTTGAGTGTCAAGAAAGATTCTGAGGTTGTGCCTATTTGAGATTAAAAAGAGTATCATGCTTGATTAGTGATGTCTGCTAGAGGCACAGCAATGGAAGCGGTGGCTCCAACTACATAGTTGCCATGCCGTTCTCCAACTCTCATCCCATCATTTCTCTGTTCATTTGCTCTACCACTTGAGAGCAGTCGGGGAATCAAAGAAGGTGTTTTCAAGCCAGGGTTACCCTGGTAAATGATTAAGCAGGGCTCAAACATGATGCCAACTAAAACTTGTTTTCTTTGGTTATCTGTACATTTCATATTTATCCAATTTGTGGTGTCCATTCACATTAATAATTAGGAGTTGTTATCAAATCAGAGTTTTTGATCTTGAGGTCCATAAACAGCATCAGAATTTGGTCCATTCGAAGAAGATACTCAGAACATCTTGCTTTTTCATCTCTGAAAGGCCAGGAGCATGTGACCTGTAGGCAAGGAAGTGAATGGCATTCATGAATCACTTGAGTAGCACAAAGCAAAGCAAAGAGGTGCCTCTAATAGTATTGGCTGTTACATCCACTTTGCCCTTATTCTAAATGCCTGTTGTTCAGATAGCCTAATGGATGAATCACACTATGTTTTGAGAGAGGCAGACAAACAGCCTGGAGAAAATGGGTCACTTACATGGGTTTCTTCTCCAAGGTTACCATTAGAACTCATTCGAAAGTGTCAACATGAAAGCTATTCTTGAAAAATAAGATACCTCGTGTGTGGCATGGCTTAGCTTTGCCCACTCACCTCTCCCATTGGGAAACTGAACTAGTCTTGATTATTAAAAGTTGAAGGGCTAATAGCTCTCTCCAGAAGTTGTGTTTATCCCCCATTCTTCTGGATAATCAGATAAATCTTTCTGAGAACTAAGGAGGAACCAGCCGGCCCTCCCTCTGGCTTTCACTTGGTTCTGGCATTGCTGGAGTGTGTGTGGGTTGTCACTTGGTGCCAAGCATTCTCCATGGGCACCTATGGGCAGGTTGAGGTCATACCTTGGTTTTGAGGGTCTTCTGTGGAGTCATTTAGAAAAAAGACATCTAAAATGCTTCACAAATCTCAAATATATCTTTGAGCATCCAGAGTAAAATACTTAGAAAATTTGAGGAAAGCAATTTTTTAAAGTTCATGAGTAATATCCAAGACTACTGTAAAAGCAATAGTCCAATGATAGCAACGAAAGTCCCCATCATAATTTGGCATCTCCTCTCTTCTTTAGTTGTTGTGCAATTTATTAATATAAAGGAGGAAGGAGGACTTTAAAATTTTACTTTTAGGAATCTAGTAAATTTTTTAAAAGCTGATCCTGTTGGAGCCTGGCTTGTAAGAACTTGTATGTGTCTTCCTCATTCCTATTTTTCTTTGATTTGCCAAATGTAAATGTTAGGATTATTCAACCATATGGGATATGATTTCTTTTTTTCTATGACATTTTGGAGAAAAAAGATTTTGCCTTAGTGTTACCAACCCATAGTGTGTGCTCCCTCTCCCTGGTGGACTGGAGGAAAGGTGTATAACGTAGCCATGAAAGATCACCAAGGTGAAGGAACAAGCTAGAAAAGTGTCTTTGTGGATGATGTGAGGTCAGGGGTGACCAGGTATCATACAAGTAGTGTTTCAAGTGAAAAAACAGAAAGGGGAGGGAACCTGTTTCTTTTCTGATATACTTTTTTTTTTTCTGGCCATTGAGATGCTGGATTGATAAAAGATCAGAGGGGTCATCTGAGAGGTCACAAAAAATAGAAATCACCTCTAAAGAGAAGCAGCTTAGGGTGCCATCCACAGGCACAGCTGTTTAATGGAGGGGAATGTGATGCTGGGATGGAGTAAAAGAATGAAAAGAATGTTGTGGCTGTGACTTAGACAACAAGGACTCTGGGAAGACTGTCCTGGCCTCACTGGTGAACGGGGACTGAGAGCTGAATGGAGTTATTGAGGAAACGGACGGTGCAGTTCGCAGATACCTGTCTCCTTCCTCCCACGCCATCATCTTCCAGTTGCTTGTTCTGTGGTTGGTTTTTGGGTAAAGCCAAAGTCGTTCCCACAGCACCTAGCAGTAGTCCTGAATACAGCAAGGAGAATTTTCATTTAATTTAGTGCAAGCCCCCATTTAGTAAGTTTTTGATATTTTTTTCTAATTTATTAGTTTAATATCTCACCCCCATTTTTAAAATCACTCATTTCTACTTGAGGAACGACAAATTAAAATGTAGGTCAATTCTTCATAGTTTCAAAGAGTGAAATACACTGACAGCAGACAGTCTGTTTTACGTTCTCAGATATGAATGTTAGGAACGTAATTCTGAAGAGTACTGGCCTTCTTATAACATAACTTTTCAGATTTATCTTATGTGGCTCTTACGCTTAATGACACTTTGAGAATCGATGATGGAGGAGCCAGCCCCCTAACGTCCTTTCCCTACTATGTTAATATTGGTAACATAATCACCCAATATGCTTTTCATGTATGTTTAATACTTTCGGAAGTACTTTCCCAGCAGCTGTTGCCTAGAAGAGGGCTGATGGGGTGAAATGTTTGCTTTTGTCCATCCTTGCATGTGTGGCCCTAGCAGAGTGACCGGCATATAATATGATAGAAGCCGTGTAATATTATTTACTGAATGAATGAATGAATGAACAAACATCATCTGTCCATGCATGGCCTCTGCTCCGTCGCCACTTTGGTGTGGATTGTCATCCCCTCTTAGCTGAATCACTGCCCCAGCCTCCCAATCTGTTCTCGACACCACAGCCAGTCTGACCTTCCTAAAACGTGGATCTGAATCCATCACCCACCGTGTTAAGCCTTACCTGCTCCCTGCTTCTGAGGTTGATGGCAGTCCTGGAGTGGCTCGCGAGGCACTCGGGGCTCTGCCCTGCCCACCTAGGCAGCCCGTACTCCCTCCTCACTCCTCGCATCCTGTGCTCCAGCCATGCAAGGCTCCTGCTGACATCTGGGTCTCTATAGATGTTGCACCTTCAGCCTGGAGTCCCTTTTCTCTTGTCTCCTCCTCCCAGGAGCCTTCCTTGATGACACAGGCTGGGTTGGGTGCCTTTCTGTGGGACCCTCTCAGGGGTCATTATTGACTTTTTTGCTTCTTCTCTAGATTCCAAAGCTTCTTGAGCCTGGGGACCATGTCTTGATCATTGCTGAATATCCTCCACCTAGTGCATTGCCTGGCTCACCAAGGGTCCTGGAGGAATGTTTGTCGAGTGGGTGAGAAGAGGGCAGTGTGGTGTAGTTCTGTGGTCCCCAATCCCTGTTCCATGGCCTGTCAGGGACTGGGCCGCAGAGCTCCGCCCTCCCGCCTTGTGGTCTGTGGAAAAATTGTCTTCCATGAAACTTGGTTGGGGGGTGGGAAGCAGTGCACGGCAGGAGGTGGAGGTGAGGGATGGGCGAGCAAGGGAAACTTCATCTGTATTTACAGCTGCTCCCCATCGCCCACATCACCGCCTGAGCTCCATCCAATACATACACCCCCTCCTCCCATGCCTTGGTCTGTGGAAAAATTGTCTTTCGTGAAACTGGTCCCTGGTGCCAGAAAGGTGGGAGACTGCTGGTGTAGTTGAACTAGCATAGGATTTGGAGCTGGAAAGATCTTCCCAGTGACTGGCAGTGACTTTGGGCCATCCCAAAACCCTCCCAGCCTGTTTCTCTCTCAGGGTAATGGGGCGGAGGGCATCGCTGCAGATCTCACGTGTTGTGAAAAATACAGAGGGATGACAGAAGGAAAGCAGTTAGCACAGGGCCCGCTCCATGGTGAGCACCAGCAAATTGTTCTTCCTTTCCTCTATCCCACCTTCCTTCCTAGCTGGCCAGATAGGTGAAGCCGTGGATCCTAATACTAGAATTCCAGTGTCAGAGTCACAGATGAATGCAGTGGTTCTAAATCATCTGTCAGGCAGCTGAGACATTTTTTAAAAATACACACTCCTGGACCTCACCCTGTGGTTCTGGGATGGGGTCCAGGAATTTATATGTTTTTTTTTTTTTTTCAAGTTTCTGATGCTCAGCCACAATTGGGAGCCTTTGACCTAGTCCAACCTCTGACCGAGAGCAGGAATCCCGGTTATGCAGCCTTTGCTGGGACACGTCAGGGATGGGCAGTTTGCTGCATTTGGAGCCCCTGTGCATTGTTGGACAGCTGCTCTGGTAGAAGCCTCTGCCTCGTGTACTGTTCCCCACTCTGCCTCTCTGCTAGCACCCAGCCTTCAGATCCAGCTCTGCCTTCTAGAGACGGATGAATTAGCCCACACATTTTTCCACAGAGTCATTTTTCAGATATTTGAAGTTACTAGTACTATGTGCCTTCAAAAGTTTTTCTTTTCCAGGCTAAACATTCCTGTTCCTATAAACTAGAATTTGCTAACTGGCGCCTGCGGGCTACATCCGGTCCACAGATGTGTTTTGTTTGGCCTGTGGTGTTTGAAAAATATTGAATAAGTTGCCAGCATTTAAAAATCAGGGCATTTCACTGAAAAGTCCAGAGCTCTGACATCTCTTGAAAACCCAAATAATCTAGAGCCACAGTTCTAGCTTTGGACAGAACGTTCTCCAGATTGTTGCACCCTCAACCACTCCATAATATTGTCCAGGCTGTGCCACTTGAATCATTACATTCTGTGTTTTTTAGACCCTTCATTATTCTAGTTATATTTTTATATCTGTGCTTCAAAGGGTCAAGTGGCCCCATCTTTAAAAAAAAGTTTCTTTTTAAAAACTATTTCACAATAATTTAACGATAAAATAATATAGGAAATTTGGGAAATTACAGAAAAATAGACAGGAAATGTATCTGCCAATAGACTTGTTTAGCATTTTTATAAATTTTCTTCTACTTCTTGTTTTCCTGTACGTATTTATATGTTGTGAAGCTGGGATCACTCTGTAAGTAGTTTCATAGACGGTTTTTTCTGCATGTTCTACATCTCATTAAAATCCCTCAAAAAGATCAATTTTAATAATTAAAATATTATTTTTATATATTGTGACATTTCTGCTTTTCTATTGTGGCAAAATACACACAACATGAAACTTACCATTTTAACCATTTAAAAATGTACTGTTCAGTGGCATTTATTACATTCACAATGCTGTGCAGCCGTCATCGCCTTCTGGTTCCAGAACATTTTCATCACCCCAAAAGGAAACTCTGTATCCATTAAACAGTCACTTCCCATTCCCTCCTCCTCACAATTCCTGGCAACCACTAATTTTCTTTCTGTCTCTGTGGATTTGCCTCATCTGGGTATTTCATATAAATGGAATCATACAACATATGGTCTTTTGTGTCTGGCTTCTTTCACTTAGCATAATGTTTTCAAGGTTCATCCATGTTGTAGCATCTGTCATTATATACTATTCCTTTTTGTGGCCGAATAATATTCCATTGTGTAGCTATATCACATTTTGTTTATCTGTTCATCAGTTGCTGTCAGTTGATGGACATTTGGGTTGTTTCAGCCTTGTGGCTATTGTGAATAGTGCTGCTATGAACATTCGTGTGTAAGTTTTTGGTTAAACACTCATTTTCAGTTCTTTGGGGTATGTACCTAGGAGTGGAATTTCTGGGTCACATGGTAATTCAGTGTTTCACCTGCTGAGGAACCACCAAACTGTCTTACACAGCAGCTGCACCACTTTACATTCCAATCAGCAATGTTCCTATTTCTTCATTTTCTCACCAACGCTTATTTTCTGTTTTTTGTTTGCTTGTTTTATTTCAGTGTGTGCAAAATGGTATTTCATTGTGGTTTCATTTCTATTCTCTAGTGACCAATGATGTTTTCATGTGCTTTTTGGCCATCTATGTATCTTTTTTTGGGTTTATATATTGTAGCTTATTTAATAATTTCCCTAGCTTTGACATTGGTTCCTTTTAAGTTTTTGCTATCATAAATAGCATTGCTATGAGAATCTTTATATAAAAATTATCCGCATGGCTCGTTATTTCTATAGGATAGTGTTCCTCAAGTGGGATTATTGAGTCAAAGGTGTAGCATTTCTAAGGCATCAATGTGAAGAATCAGATCCAATACTGCATGTGTGATGGATCCATGCAAGTGACCTGGAGAGCCTTTTCAAGTGCCTGTCCTAGGATTTCCACCCATGACTTACCACATCAGGCTCATTGGGGTGGGACACAATTTCCCAGGGGATTTTGATATGCAGTCCAGCTAAAAACCATCAGCCAAATTTCTTCTGCACCCATTTAGGTCTTAAAAAAAAAGGGGAGGCCCTTTAGAACTGCACACAGGTGTCCACAATTCTGAGTGGGTTGATTCCGTTACTTCCCCTGCTGTCGGTGACATGCTCGGTGGTCCTACTGTTCTGGCAGAGTGAGCTTCCCATCACCTAGACCCCTTGTTGGTTTTTTCCCACCTAAAATCTGATCTTCCCCCTTCTCGTTCTTGGGGAGGTGACCATTTCGAACCCGTCTTTTCTAGTGAGGAAACAGAGGTTTCTGTCTCCTTCGTGACTGGCCCTTGTTCATGTAACGCCTACTGATCCAGGCTAGATCAGGTCTCTGGCACCTCAGATCGTTTCTTTCCACTTCCCTCAGTTGCGTTGTTTCAACATTTGTGATTGGTCATGATTCAAGAAGCAAAATGTAGTCGTATAATGCCAAATGTGCTCGGAGTGCTCTTAAAGAGAGAACAGGCCTTAACACGTCTGGGCTGGTCATTTCCATCACATGAGACTTGGTTTTACTGCCTTTGGCCAAGGCCACTCTCATCCCTGGGTGGAGGAAGGGCAGCCAAAGGTCCCCCTCAGTCAGGACAATGATCTCAAAAGAACTGTGGTCATATTGTACATTTTAAACCACTGGAACATTGCATGTTGACCCGGTAACAATTGCTACGAGTTTTGATGTTAGGTGTGTGGTGTAGGTTCCCAAATCTAGATTTAACATGCAAAGACACTAATGGGGTCTCCACATCATTTAGAGCCAATGTTGGGGGAATGCTGGTGAACATAAGGGGGTGTAGAGTCACCAAGAAAGGTGCCAACCTGAGTTATGGTCAATTGGACCAAAGGAGGCCTTAGGACCCTACCTCCCTGGTACCGTGTCTCAGGCCTCAGTTGCCTTTGTGGTTGGGTTTAGTACAACGGAGGTCAGGGGAATTTTCTAAAATTCTGCTGCTAAGTAGAAATACACAGCAAATTAGGTTTTATTTAAACTCAATAACTCACTCTCTTTATTAAAAGCCTTTCTTTTCTCTGTAACATGACTGTCAAGATTATATCCTCAAACTTGGCATTCAAGTTAACATCCTAGGAGTGAATCTTGTTTTCCTAATGTTGAAAAAATATGTTGAAAGCTAATTTTAGACTGAGAGGGACAGCGAAAAAAAAGAGAACCATAGGCTTCTCTGTGGTGCCCTTCAGTTAAACATTACACATACCTTTTAAATCTCAAGTTTTTGAGATAAAAAGCACATTAATTTACTCATGCCTACTTCATTTTCAGAACTTTCTCATAGAGCTACTTATATTCAGTATCAAGGCATAATATATACATGGCACATACATTGAGCTCTCAAATCATATTTACCAATATGATAAAGTTTAAAACATGTTATTAAATATGTTTTATATTTAAATAGATTTGGATAAGTTGCAAACATATTATTACATGGAGTGAAAGACCAATATTGTAGTGACTATCAATGTCAACATTTTAACAACGTTTTTGGTTATCAAAAGAACTTAGTTTTATTTTCTTTGAAGTTTTTTTATTTTAGATATAGGGTCTCACTCTGTCACCCAGGCTGGAGTGCAGTGGTGTGATCATAGCTCACTGCAACCTCAAATTCCTAGGCTTGGGCAATCCTCTCACCCTAGCCTCCTGAATAGCTAGAACTATGGGCATGTGCCACCATGCACAGCTAATTTTAAAATATTTTCTAGACAAAGGGTCTCACTATGTTGTCCAGCCTGGTCTTGAATTCCCAGCCTCAAGGGATTCTCCTTCCTTGGTCTCCCAAAGTGCTGGGACTACGGGTGTGAGCTATTGTGCCCAGCCAGAGCTGAGTTTTTTCTTTAAATCACAATCACTTAAACTTCATAATTGCTTTGTTCCATGTTATTCATGTTATTTTCCAGATGGACAGGAACAGCTTAAAAGACTGCTATTGTTTGAAGGTTACAGAAAGGTGGAGTGTGTGTGTGTGTGTGTGTGTGTGTGTGTGTGTGTGTTGGCAGGGGAGGGGTGGGGCATGGAAAGGATAGGGAGGGAAGAGATTTGGGGTATTTTCAAGGTAATGCTGGCTGGAAGTAATGCATTTTAAATCGGAGTTACTGCAATGTTCTGTGTCAGCCAAGCTTGGGATTCTTTTATGTCTTTAAGCAGAGGCAAGGGGCGGGAAGTGGAAGGAGTATGGGAGGATGGTGTTTGGAAACGCTGTAACTTGGAGAAGGGACTGCTTATTGTCACTCTCCTGAACATATACATGTCTAAAGTCAGCGCTGTGCCCTGGCTCACTTATCACTCCAAAATACGCTTTTTTTCTCCATCGATCTAAACCATTCGCAGGCCTCGTTCAAGTCCTGCCTCCTCCACAGACACTAGTCTGCCTTCTTAGCCCTTCTTGTTCCCCCCTTTCTAAATCAGAGAAGGTTCCTAGGATATCAAAACTAAAAGTACCTCCAAGTTATCTCTCCAATCTGTCATTGCGCAGAAGGACAACTTGGCATCCATTTGCACCAAGTCTGTAGAACACAGTTCAGTTCTGTTTTACACAGTTTAATTGTTTTGTGTGGGTTAGGCTTACTTCCCCAGCTATATCTGGCACTCTCTGAGGAAGGGACTATGTCACACATTTCTTTTGTATATTTCATAAAAGCACCATATAGTAGGTGCTCAGAAAACACCTTCAACTTTGTAACACTTCTCTGTGTGATGCATCAGCTAGGACAGGTGCTGGGAGAGACCTGTTTGTTGTGGCACAAACTAGAAACAACCTGAATGTCCATTCAAAGGGGAGTAATTGAATATGTTATGATATATCCATATGATGGAATATTATACAGTTATGAAAAGATAGAAGTTAATCCTGTAGCTACTGACCTAGGGGATGTCCTCAATATATTATTTATTATTATTCTTGCAAATTGCAAGAGAGGGAAATAGTAAAATATCATTTTTGTGATAACAATGTTAACATTGCGTATCTGTATCTATATTTTTATATGTCAACAGGAACATGGTGAAATATGTCAAAGGATACTCATTAGGTTGTTAACGCTGGTGATGGAAAGGTTATTCAGTTTTTTTCTTTATCTGTCTTTGTATTGTTGCAGTAGGCAAACTACTGAGATTGAAACTCAGCAAATGTAAGTTAAAGAGAAAATGCATGGGGGTTTTGATGTGTTAGAAAGTCTCTCTTCCATAATACTTCTTCCTATTTTTCAAACTTCGTGTGATCAGAAAAAAATGAGTTTATCCTTGACAAATTTTAACGTCAGGAAATAAAGATAAAGAAATAAAGATAGCATGTACTTGGGTTAGCTGTGTTTTGTTCTTTCAGCTCAAGACGTGAAGATATGTTTTGTTTTTTTTTTTTTTTTTATTTCTCATGACATGAAGATAAGCTTTCTTTTTACAAAAACCTAAACTGTGAAGGTAGCACCCAAATCGAAAGCCTTGAGGCTCTGGTTTCTGTGGCAGCATGGGGAGAGAAGTAGCAGGTTGTACCAATGATACAGGATGCTAACTGACTTCAGAGCCCCAGGAACTTCCTGTCCCAGAGCTGAACAGAGCACGGTGAGCAACTGGAGGAGCTTGCACAAGTGAAAGAGCAAAGAAAGCGAATGCTGCAGAACTTCCGGTGCTCCTCTGCTGATGTTGGGCTGGGGCTGCTCCAGAGAGCTCTGTGTCCTACAGAGGAAGTTGGTCAGAGTCTTTCTGAATGTAGGCAGCCAGGCCTGAGGGCGTTAGCCCTTGCTACATTAAAGGTGAGGATAGTTCATTTACCTTTTAGATCTGCATCTTAGCTACCGGAAGAACGTTCCCGCTAACCACCGAGGGCTACTTCATCCCCAGGAGCCCTCACCCAGACCGTTGTTGCAGTCTCCTAACTCGTTGCACCCCTGCAGTCTTTTCTCCTAGTTCACCATACAATCCATTTCTAGAGTGATTCTCCTAAAGTACAACTCCTAGGTCACTGCTCTGCTCAAAACCCATCCATGGCCCCCCAGTTCTACAGAAGAGAGTCCAAATTTCTTAGTCTGCCATTCAAGGCCTTCCATGACAGGATCCCTGTCTACTCCTAAGCTCACCTCATTTCTCTCATGCTCCCACCAAATAAAACTGTTCCCTGTGCCTGATCAGTCTCCCCAGCTACTGTTCACATCTTCTGAATGAAAGAAGGGATATTTCCTTCCCATTCTATTCATCTCTGCTATTTAATCCTCTCCAGTCTCCAATGTTCATTTCAAAGGCTGCATCTTTCAGGAGGCCAGATGAAATGTCTCTCCCTTCGCTGTGTACTTCTCCTGCGGTGTTTGCCTTACGTTCTAGCTGTGTATACTTGTATACTTCTTGTTACACCTTGGGAACTCATTCATGGGAGAGACTGACTAAGACATCTCAGTGTCTGAATTTCTTGCACTTAGTGAATGTCTTATGCTTAATAAATCTTTGTTGAATTGAAGTGAATATGGTTATCTGAAATGTACCAGATTAATTTTTAGAAAACATATCTTTCATCTCTTGTTGGAGGCGGTCGTGTGTAGAGAAAGAAAGGAAATATGAACAGGGTTGATGTCTCCATATGGAAATATGATATGACTGTCCTTTTTTTTTTTTTTGTAGAATTTCCCATTTTATATTATCTAATGTTTTTCAGTCTCTCAGGCTCCTCTCTCTTCCTGCTGTCTTATCGTTTCCCTTCGAAATCTATCACTGAATGCCCTTGCCAGGATTTTGGGTGGAGAAATTGACAAGATGCTTCCCAGAAGACTCCACTGAGGGAGTCTCTAATAGATTCACATTCCTTGTGACTTTTCTGGCTTTCTGGGCAGCAGGGGACCCTCCAGTCATCTCAGGCAGAGACTAATCCAGGTCCTAGTCAAGCCTTAGATTTGCGAGTCGTCAGAACAACCAGGACCAGGAAGGCGACTCAGGTTTGCACGGGTCCCTAATCCCTCACTTGTGGAGAGGTGGTGGTGAGAGTTTAACTGCTAAGAATACACATGAAATTCAAAGAAAAAGAACTATAGAAAGAAAGGAGAGGGTTTAGAGGAAAATTGTGATGGGCTTTGGAAAGACTTGATTGTGTAAAAAGTGGGTTGCTGGTGTTTAGAAAGAATCCAGGTACTAACAAATATTAGACAAACCCAATTTGGAGTTGCCTGAATCGTGAAGGACTTCATGTGGTGAGTTAACCCATGTATCTCATATACGGTAATTCCGACCCCCTCGAATACAGCAAGAGATCGCCACATTTCTGCTGAATACCTTTTATTTCTACATATTGATTTTGTTGTTGTTCTTAAAGGACACTTGAATTTCTTTATGTAGCTTCCAATTTCTGAGAGTCTCAAAAATTATAATTACTCAAGACTGCAGAAAATAATATAGTTATGGATCATTTTCTGCTATTTTTTGTAAGGAATATTTTTCACTGTTGCCCTTTTTATGATAAGAGATGCACATACCAGGCTTTAATAAAAAGTCATGTTTTACAGTGCATCCTAAAACAGAGAACTACTTTCTGTATTTGAACAAAGAAATTATGCTGAATAGACCTACAACCTTGAAAATCATCTTCTGCCATATGCTTTTCCCCCACAAACATCACTAAAATGGTTTATATGGATTAACATTATTAAATCATTTCTCGTATTTGAAACCACATGAATTCAATAAGCTATAAGATACAGTTATATAAAGAATGTAACAAAAACTAAGACAGGAAATAAAACTTCTATAACAATTTTTCCAAACAGGAAACTGTTGTAGAAGTATAGATCGTTGTTCTTTTTGTTTTGCTAAAAATACATTGAGTTACATATTCTGTGTGCACTAAAGTCTTGGATCCATTGTGCTCTTGCTTAAATTAAGTTTCTTTAAAAGATAACTCCTCAACACTATTTAATTAACCGAGCTAAAGTTTAGATTTGATTTCAAGCCATTTGAAACTAGACAGAGTGAAAAAAGATGTGGGTAGTTGGCAGCAGATCCTGATAAAAATATGGCACTTGGCAAAGTATGTCTGCCTTGTTTTGCTTTGCTTTTCTCTTTATGGATGTGGCCTATTTTTGAAATGTTATGATTTAAATTCAGTGATCAAGTGACAAGTCTGACAAAACAGAGCTTACATCCGCAGAGGTTCTATGGAGGAAAAAACGGAAGTGTTCCAGAACTAAGGGAAGTAACCTCGATTTCACCTGGAAACACTAGTGTCTCGGGGGCAGGAGATTTGGGCTATATATAAAAAAATGAAGGAAAGTGGCCAAGATGCTGTGCCAAACTTGCATACAAGAATAGAGCAGACATCAAAGAACTGAAAACAGGGTCTGTCGTTTCCACCATGTCCCGGTAAGTAGCACCTGGGGAGCCTGCGATGAAGGAAGATGGAAAAGTTCTTTCCTATGATGGCTTGGATTGTGGCAGCAGTCTTCTCACTGGGTCTCTAACTCCAATCTCTCTTCTTCCAGTGCTCAGTGCACACTGTGGCCAGATTAAATGTTTGCAAACTCCATTTCTTTCTCTTGCTCAAGACCCCGGTTCCTGTATGCCCACAAGACTGGGGTGAAAACTCCTTATGCTGATGGGCCACTTCCCCCACCCATCTAGTCACTTTTTTAACTTCACCATCTATCATTCTCCAACATGAAAGATTTTTTCCACAGTCTAATGCTTCAAAATTCAGGTTAGCACCCACCTTCTCCATCTTTCTGATAACTCAAACCCATACTGAACCTCTCTACTTTGAAAGATCGTAACCTTTGCTTTCTGTCTTTTGGTAAGATTGTTTCATTGCTAGCTATTTTGTTAATGTAGAGGAACTATATCTGGAAACATATACATATATTTAGGCACTATATAGTATAAATACATACACACATATGTAGAGAGAATATATGTCATATACGATAGCTTTTTTCCTTGGTGTGTAATATTTCTCCATAAGGAGAATGTTGAAACTGAGGTTAAATTCCTGGTCATGAATTATATATATTATATGATGTTATTATAGTATAAACATGACATGCGAGAGAAAGTACTGAACTGGGAGAATCAGGAAAACTAAGTTCTAGTCTCAACTTTGCCACTAATAGGCAAATCATTTGACCCACTCACACCTCCAAACAGGGAATTCATTTCCTCCATGACCATCAGAAGATCATAAAAGAAAGGTGTAACTGCATATTTTTATGATAACCTTAAGTAGTAAAATTACAATGTCAAGTCCCATCAAGTAGGCATAAATAATGGCTCATTTTAATTAGTCATAATGATGTATTATTTCAGTGAGTTATTATTAGTTCGTAAGTTAGACTTCCAAGTACAGAGAGACTATGGCGACATGTTTGGGTTGCCCAGTATAGCAAATGCCAAGCTAGGCTCAGTTTGATTTTTGCTTCGCTGCCTATGAAAGCTTCTCTCCCAGTATGATGGGCTCCTCCTTTAGAGGTGGTGTGGAGTGAGTTATAATCCTAACTCAATTTATTTGTTCTGTAATGTTTGAGAAGATCTTTCAAAATCCCTTATTTTTCCTTTTGTAGTATGGACATAATATACTTACTTGTGAAGGTTTTTGAGCTTAACTCAAAGTCAACAATAATCACTATTTTTATTGAGTGTACACTATGCATCCGGCCCTGCACAGGGGCATTGCATATATTATACCATTTCTTGAACACATCTTGTAAAATGGCTGTCATAACCCCATTTTATAGATAAGGAAACTGAAACCGAAATGGCTAGGATTTCATCACAGGTCGGTCTGATACCATAGCATTAATCTTCCTAGTCTAGTAAAAAAAGAGAGAGGTTGGAGGTCAGTAAAAGTCAACATTGCCTCCAGATTTCAATTTGACTGATACAGTTGTTTCATCATTTTCCTTTTGCCTAACCTTTTGTAAATAACTAGTAGCAAAGCTGACATGCCTGGGTTTTATTTTACCTCGGGTTAGCTATTTTCTGGTGAAGATGCTAATGAGTAGTATTAAAGAGCAGAGAAACAGCCAAGGAGAATCTCAGGAAAGGAACGAGCGACAAAGGATGTGAATGTTCCAAAAACTCGGTAGTTGGTCCTTGAATAACAATTTGATAGTCAGTGCCTACATGTTATTTTCATTTTGGAAAAGCTTATGTAATAAATTTATTTTCTCCTTTTTCTGATTAAACATAGTTCCTTTTTCACAGGAGTGAACAAATAGATACTTAGTGAGAGGGTATTACTATTGGTTAAAATTTTATGCTTTTTCTGTTTTTATTAATAATTGGAAATATTATATACATTTATTCTGCAGCATGGCCCATAGGAGACATTTTCAGACATGTAGCCCTGCTACACTCCCTGATTTTTAAAAAAATGTTTACGAGGACTCGCTGTATTTCGTATAGTTCTTATGGTGCTTAAGAGTAACAGATTTTGATTTTATGACCATCATTATCTTTCTGTGATGGAGTGAACTTCTCCCCAAGTAAAGGGTGGTCTATATTCAGGAAATACTGAATGGCGTCCTTGCAGCAGATCACACAGTAGGACCCACATGAATAGAGCTAGCAAGTTTTGTCCATTAAATCTAGCGACTTGATCACATTTTTATTATCCCTTTGCAAAAATTCAAGCGCTGCCTCATGCAAAAACCAGTTGTTACCTAATGGAGTGTTTCAGCTTGTTCATATAAGTTGATAGCTTCACATGGCCAGATTATTGCTGCATCAGCTATTAGCTACTAATAACATGCTCCCTTCTTGCTTTAATGGCATACTGTACTCAGAATGCTCAAGTATGGACAGATGTTTAGGAATATCATTTTTTCCTTCTTGGGTATTGATTGATTTCCAATACCCAGTCCTGATTAGAATGTAAGATGTTTTCTTTTAGACCTGGAGTCTTTACTTACTCTAAGCAGAAAAAGACAAGCAGCACACTAGGAATTTGGAAGGAAGTTCTGGAGCATCTTCTGGATGCTTCTTGGGCTTATTAAACATTGGCCGTAGTTACGCTCAGCGATAGCCTTTGTCACTCTACTCATCTTCCAAAGCCAATTTATTAGGCAGGAGCATGCAGCTCTGACAAAGGGAGAGTGAAGTGCATTGTACAGTGGTTTTAGCAAAAATCAAGATGGTGGTTTCCTTAGGGGATTTTGCCAGGTGGTGCTGGTGGGATTGGTGACGTCTCTGCTGGCTGGAGCGGGTACTCTAACTAGCCAAGCTCTCTCTGTAGAACCTGTGATGGCTTCATTCTGAAATGGAGGGCGTGTCTGATGCACTAGTAGTAACATTTTTTAGTGGAATTGAGGAAATAATTGATTTGGAGTTTGCAGATGATGAAAATGATAATCAAGTACCTGGGTTTTAGATAGCTTTATTGTTATTTGCTAAAAACCTGAACCCTCAGGGATTGATAGGAAATTTTTTGTGTGTGTTTGATGGTACATGGTGTATGTATTTACTTATTACTAAGAACTCTCTCAGAAGTTTAAGTTCTTCTGTGTCTTGAATGAAGTGGATCCTTCAACTCCCTCACTCCCTTAATTACACAACCTGAACCTTTACTTTTATCTCCCAGGTAACAAGTTACCATCTTGCTCCCCCTAGTGGAATTGTAACTCTACTTCAAAGTTTGAGAATAACTGTCGCTAGTACATTTGATTTAGCATCTTAGTTTTGGAAATCGAGTATTTTCAGTTTGTTTTTAGTGTGAGAGACAAGACAAAAAAATATTTAATTGGATGGGATGGTAGGGGATATGGGTAGAGAAAGTGATTTTCTCCTGATAAGGTTTCAGTTCCAAGTGTTAGTAAGGTCAGCTGTAAAATTTATAATGGCTGCCAAATTCAAGGGGCCCCTCTGTTCTGCACTTCTAAGAGGGGTCAAGTTATCAGCCTGGCAGATAGTCACCTCTAGAAGGCAGCCCTCAACACTCCTGGAAAAAGGAGTAGGAGGCTGGTAATTGGTGATGTCGAAAGACAAGGACAGGTCGCATTTGAAACACAAATTCCACTTGTGCTATTGGTAAATTAGGTGCAGGAAATATTCTTCTGCTTTGAGAATCTAGGTGAGGGACTGTGCTGATATTTGGAGCATATGGTAATCATTTCCAGTTTACAGCTGCTAAGCATGCTAGGAAAATTCTAGCAATTGAAGCTGAAATAACTGCATACCTCTCTTAAGAATTTGTATTTCTTTATGGAATGATCATCATTGATTTCACGGTATCTGAATCTCCTTTTTTGCCCTGCCACTATTTATTTTTCACAGTTTTAACCCCTGTTATGATTTTGTGTTTATTCAGTTTTGTAGCCTATTGCACACAAAGCACTCTTGCATCGTATATGCTGGGGCTGAAATGTGTGAAACTTCTAAAAGAAATACCTTCATATGCCAAGGCTTAGGACTCTGCTCTTGGATAGGTAAGGCTTTGCTTCTAAGCCTTATCAAGGTTAAGGCAAAAGCTACAAAAGTTATAATGTTTGCCAAATCAGTGGTCAACAGAGTATATAAATCCTTGATATTTACGAGCAAGAATATTGTAATTAGAATATTCTCTCTTTAAAAAATCATGTAATGCAGACAGTATTTAGATATATCTTTTTCCAAATATTTATTCTCAGGTTAAGTGTTTACCTGGGGGAAAATAAAACAGCAGGATTGGATTAAAATTCCAACAAAAGGGAATGCCAAAGTGCTCTCTGGGCATGTTTTATTTGGGAGTATGGAGAACAAAAAAAGAAACATGCATAATGTTTAAAAAATAAATACTACTTGCTCAAGACTCACAGTAAATTACTTCAAGAATTATATCCATGCAGACAGACACACAGCTTCAATTCAAGCAAAGTGTGTTATCTGTGAAGTTCCGTTTTGGATTCCCACGATGCTTGAATTTATAGTTGTAAAGACAATTATGTCACAGTGTCCACAGAGCATAGCTGGGGCTAGAGATGTCCATCTAGCAAGGCTTTGGGCTGTGGAGAATAGGCGCTTTTCTGTTGCACAGAGAGTGAAAGGGGTTTGTATGTGAATCAACATGTATCTCTACGCGTATGTGCATGAGTATGGACAGTGAATATACATGTGGGTATATGTATGCAGATACGCAACTGCGGCATTGGACGGGTTACAACAATAGCTCAGAGTCTTCTTCCCAATGGCTTCCAGGAATTCTGTGCATTGGCAATACTCTACAAAGTAGCTTTTAGCAGCACTAGGCCCAGAGGTCTTTGGGAAGGTCTAGACACCACTCCCAGTGGAGGGACTGGTGCTGGCATTCTTCTCTGGCAGCTTCGTCAGGGTGCTCTTTTTGGGAACATTCCAGTCATCGCTTGGCATGCTCGCCTTCCTTGAGAAGTATGAGGACTGAGTGAGTGCAACAGAATATCTGCAAGGATTCCTTACACTCCGGAGTAGGAAGCTCTGCTCACCTCATTGTGTTCCCTTAGTGTGTATTAACTCTTGGGTTAGGTTGATTCCTTAGAATCTTAACTTCTCAACTGTTGATTGACCACTATTGATTTAACCCAAAAATCTTGTCAAATCTACTTCTATTTAAGGTCCTATGGTTGTTGGGTTTCTTGTTTGTTTTCTCTTAAGATTCAAAAAGGCAGAAATGAATA